>JAWZYT010003981.1:0-70000 GCA_034508575.1 Petrolisthes manimaculis | reverse complement strand
AAGTTATATTCTCATCCCTTATTCCTCAAAGTTATAT
This sequence comes from Petrolisthes manimaculis, assembly GCA_034508575.1. Taxonomy (NCBI): domain Eukaryota; kingdom Metazoa; phylum Arthropoda; class Malacostraca; order Decapoda; family Porcellanidae; genus Petrolisthes; species Petrolisthes manimaculis. The sequence goes on along the minus strand of JAWZYT010003981.1, from coordinate 69,963 downwards.
TATCATCCCTTATTCCTCAAAGTTATATTATCATCTCTTATACCTCAAAGTTATATTCTCATCCCTTATTCCTCAAAGTTATATTATCATCTCTTATACCTCAAAGTTATATTCTCATCCCTTATACTTCAAAGTTGGTCCAAGCAGCTACACAGAGAGTAATTGCCACCAGGGTAAAATTAACCTTGATCTAGTTGGTGAAAGGACTTAGTAATAATTAATCTGAAGGTATATTGCAGTAGTCTTACCGAGGACATACGATTAAAAAAAAAAATAATAAAAAAAAAAAAAATAAACCACACACACACACACACACACACACACACACACACACACACACACACACACACATAGTAAGAGTCCCACGTAGCCAAACATGTGGTTATCATGCAGATTTGGCAAGTTAATTAAGAAGTGATCCCAGCTGCTCAATAACTTAGTATGATGATAGTGGGATTAAGCTTTGAATCAAATAATTAGTGTAGCAATTTGTTTATGTGTTTGTGTGTGTGTGTGTGTGTGTGTGTGTGTGTGTGTGTGTGTGTGTGTGTGTGTGTGTTTGTGTGTGTGTTATAAGTACAGATGCGCCGTATACATAAATAAAAATATAAAGTAAAATGAAAGGAATTAAGGAGAATAACAGCATAAAGGAGAAGAAAGTTAAGAGAGAGAGAGAGAGAGAGAGAGAGAGAGAGAGAGAGAGAGAGAGAGAGAGAGAGAGAGAGAGAGGGAGAGAGAGAGAGGATAGGAGGAGAAGAAAGGAAAGGGAGAGAAGTGAAATAATGTGGTTGAATGAAAGAACAAGAAACAGAGAAACTATTGGAGGCGAGTAACGGAGCGAGAAATTCAGGGAAAGGAAGAGATTGAAAGAAAGAAAGGCAGGCATTGTAGAGCTGTTTCTCTTTACTGTATATATCTCTATCTACTTATCTACCTATCTCTCTATCTACCTATCTACCTATCTACCTATCTCTCTCTCTCTCTCTCTCTCTCTCTCTCTCTCTCTCTCTCTCTCTCTCTCTCTCTCTCTCTCTCTCTCTCTCTCCCTCTCTCCCTATTCCCCCCCCCCCTCTCTCTCTCTCTGAAGTGACTGGTTTCCTGGCTTAGTGTGGAGAAATCAGTCGACCTTCAATTCACCTTGAGTCCTATTACAGCACAAGGGAGACAATTAAAGGGTTATTGCAGTGCTGGTGGTAAATATGGAGCAATTGATTCCTCCAGAGTATTGCAAAGAATAGGTCACCATTATTCTTGTTACCCTCGTCTTGTTTCCCAATTTATCACTCCAATTTATCACAAGTGCATTACTCCCTTGACTGGAAAATACAGACACCCACATTATTTTACTGATGTCTGGATGGCAGTGAGTATTGGCAAGTGATGAAATTTTACCTTGAAGAGATTATTTGTGTAAGTGCTGGAAGAAATGAGTGTCTGTAATGAGTATATATAAAAAGAGAGAGAGAGAGAGAGAGAGAGAGAGAGAGAGAGAGAGAGAGAGAGAGAGAGAGAGAGAGAGAGAGAGAGGAGTGTGGAAGGGTGAGGAACAGGGAGAGAGGGAGGAGTGAGGATTGGGGGAGGGTAAGGAAGTGAGAGAGAGAGAGGCAGAAAAAGAGAGAGAAAGAGTACAAATGACCCCATGGGATTCAGCTGTATAGACAAACAAACAGACAGACAGACAGACGGTGAGACACACACAAAGGAATAGTGTTACACAAGTTCCCCTCTATGGCAGTCAGTCCCTAAGGAGTTTCTGGGCCCAAGGAAAGAAGTCTGGTTACATGGTGTATATAGTTGGAGTTGGTTTCCTTCACTATTGTACATGAAGAAGGTTTGTTTTCCTGACACACACACTTTCTGACCTTCTCTATAAATTTACATATTATATAATCATTCTGTCCACGTCTCTCTAAGTCTAAGAGCTTAATTAAGGGGGATAGTATACTTTTTGTACATTGGAGTGCCTCGATTTTTCCAAAGTATCCCAAGAAACAATACCAAGTGAACAAAATAATTATGGCCTGTTGCTTGAATCTGTTTGAAGGAATCATTTTTTACAGATTTCCCCAGAGTTAAGATAAATGTTAACCCTGCCAGGATTTATAAACATTGTACTACCATGTTTCCTGACAAACTTTGGAGTATTCAAGGAACTCTAATGTGCCAAAAGTGTATTGCCTATTTAAGGTGATGATAATGTCTTGTGAACGAATTAGATTGCTATTGATTCCTCCAAGTTATGCTACGAAACAGATCCCCTCTTAATATTCTAAAGTGATTCGTTTCCTGGCATAGTTTGGAGGAAATAATATTCATCCAATCTGGCCAAGTAAAAGGATGTTTTGGACCCTGACATACATTTTGATATCAGATACACACTAGTCCCATTTTGAAAAAGTTAATATTATTTTTTGACGAATTATACAAATTTTTATTAATGTTATTTATTATTTATACTTCTCTTTCTTCTCCTTTTCCTACCCCTTCCCTTTTTTCCTCTCCCTCCCCTTTGTTCCCTTCACTTCCCCCTTCCCTCTTTTCTCCTATCTTACCCTTCCCTTTCTTTCCCCTTTTATTCCTTTCCCTTCATCTCCTATCTCGTTCTCTTCCCTTCCTCTCCCCTCTCTCTCCTATATCCTCTTCTGCCTTCTCATTCCCTTCTCTTTCTCTCCCACCTCTGTCTTTCCCTTCTTCCTTCTCATTCCCTTCTCTTCCTCTCCCATCTTGTTTCCTCTCTCCCTCTCTCTCTCTCTCTCTCTCTCTCCCTCTCTCTCTCTCTCTCTCTCTCTTTCTCTCACTCTCCACTTTGCAGAGTTGAAAAATAAGTGGACAAAAACAGAGTAAACAATGGATTTTGCTTTTCTTTCACTGATAGAGAAAGAGGGAGTTCAGAAAGGCTGTGTGTGTGTGTGTGTGTGTGTGTGTGTGTCTGTGTGTGTGTGTGTGTGTGTGTGTACTTTCTTACTTTTGCGCATGAACCCTGAGTGTGCTTGCATCAGTGCTTGTGTGTGTGTGTGTGTATGAACCAGGTAAAACTCGACATATGACCATTACACCTTTTTCTAGCTTGACAAAAAATATATATATTGACAAAAACCTCTTCACTAAAGGTAGAATTCATACTGGACTGACTTTCTATTCCAAAACACACACACACACACACACACACACACACACACATCACTATTATTATGAAACAGGTTAAGCGTTGTAATTGGTTCACTATACTGTGTCTAATGATTCGAAACTTCAACAAAACCTGGATACAAAATTTGGATTGCGAGTGTGTGTGTACAGCCATGGCTGATAGTGCAGGACCAGGGTCCAAGGAGTGTTGGAGAGTAACTGAACAGAGTTCGAAAAAGTGAGTCTGCTAAACCTCTCTCAACGTTGAGAATGGTTTGTAAAATTCACTTGTTCGAACTGTGTTCAGTTGCTCACCAACACTCCTTGGACCCTGGTCAAGCACTATCACCCATGGCTGTACACACACACACTCGCAATCCAAATTTTGTATCCAGGTTTCGTACCAGGGCAAAATATCACGATTAAAAAAAAGGCAGTTCACACAAGAACATAACAAATAATAATACTTATCGAGTATGGAGTATGGAGGAGGAGGAGGAGAGATGCGTGGAGGAGTGGTTTGAAGAGATGGACTGCTAATGTCAAGGGCCAGGGTTCGAATCCACCAGAAAACGTCCGGGGTATTTTAGAGGTGAACTGGGTCCAGCTGTTCGTCAATTATCCTGGCTACACCGACACGTCAAGAAAATACCCACTACATTGTCGTCAAGATGGTGTGAGTGACGGTGTAGCTGCTCTCCCCTGATAGTGACGTGTATAAATAAGGTGTCGTCATCTAGTGGGACAGAAGAGAAGCTACGGTACCAACATCATCACCACGAAGCTCCACTGTCTCATCTGGTGCGACACTCAATAATCTCGGGGTCTCACAAGAGTCTCGGGCTACTGACAGTCTACAGTCCCGAGGTTGAGAGAAAAAAAAAAGTCAATCCGGCTGCCACACTGTTTATAAACTGACTGTCAGCTCCAGACAGGATCAGTCCTTAAGTCACCTCCAGTACGAGTCCACACACAACTAAGGACACTCGTGATACATAATTTCTGACCAGAGTGTGAGGAGCAGAAAGCTTCTAATCGCCGGTATTGCTCATTTCCTCACCCAGTACACATATATGGAGGCTGAGTTCGAATGCAGGGTGTGTGTGTGTGGTGCCTGCCGTTCGTCTCTGGTCAGAAATTATGTATCACGAGTGTACAGTCACTCATAAAAATCAAGACACCCCCCCCCCCCCCCCAGGCCAGTCACCTTCTTATACGTGTGATATCGGTTCTGGCAACAGTGTACCTGACATTAGTGATAGCGCTTGAGATATGAAGTTGATCTGCTCGACTCACTTTGAACTAAGGGTAGATGAGACGAAGCATGAGTTGAGATAACGTTTCGAGTAAACCAACCTTCCTCCAAACACCACACACACCACCACCACCTCTGACGTCAGGTACAATGTTACCAGAACCTATATCACACGAGTTAAAAGGTGTCTTGCCTGGGGTGTCTTTACTTTTATAAGTGATTGTACATCCAAAGCCTAAAAGGATTCATACTCGAACTCCAACTAACGTGTTTACTCCAAAAGAGATAGTTTATGGTTACAGGTAATCAATGGTAGGCTACACGAGCAACCAATAACACCAAAACATAACAGAAATCATAACATACATCAATTACAATAATACGTGAAATATTGACATAAATCATAACCCCAGGACTGTAATAGGATTGATTGATTGATAGATATTAGGAGCCGCAACATCGAGGTCCTATAGCGCCAGAAAAAGGTGATAGAGAGGGGTGACAGCAAGCAGGAAGGAAATAAAAAGAAAAGAGGGACAGTTGAAGAACTGAAAGTCAGTGGCTGAGGCCGAAGGAGCGCCAAAACCCTGTAAATATTGCCCACATTACTACAGGCAATACTCTCCTACTGGGTGACTGTAATAGGTCACCACACCACTCTATAATTCACTTTGTCATTATAACACCTCATCACACTCACACCACTCGACTTCCTTCCCACTCATTGTGTCTTTGACGTCGCTTGGGAAACAATTGACACTGAGTGGGAATGTGGGTCGTATCATTGGGGGTGGAGGGAACGTGTGAGGGCTTTTAGGTGTAAAATGAAGGTCCCAATCTATGCCAGGAAACACGCTCCCTCAGCTAAGATGCCGCTTTATTTTTGGCATTGTTTGAAGGAATCAGGAACCTTCACTACGCTGACCTGCTTATCATATGTAGTGTAACTCTGGGAAAACATCGCCTCAAGTGTCAAGGCATCATTGTCGTTATTATGAAGAAGGAAGTAGAAGTAAAGGTCACAGGATCTCTCTCTCACACACACACACAGAGCGTTATTGTGATAAGTGTAACGGTGAACAAATAGGTGATGAATATCATGTTTTGTTACAGTGCCAAAACCAGGATATTATTCATTTAAGAGATAGCTATATTCCTGATTATTATAAAGTACACCCAAATAATTTTAAATTTATCACACTTATGCAAAATAAAAATGTAAATTTGTTAATTAACTTAAGTAAGTTCATTAAGGGTATTTTGAATATTTTTAGGTAAATATTTGTTAATATCTGAATATTGTGTCAATGGTGTTAATATTATGTCAACCTTCCATACTTTTATTTTAAAGTCTGAGCAATAAATATATTCTATTCTATTCTATTCTATTCTATTCTATTCTATTCTATTCTATTCTATTCTATTCACTAACACAAAAAATACTCTAAAACACTGACACGCACATATACACACAGAACGAGGCCAGAGCGAGAGTGCATAAAGATTGAAATAAGCAGAAATAAAAATCATGAAAGAATATTGAACACGAGATAATAAAGATAATAATTAATTGTATGCAGAATTTCCCCTCCCCCTCAATTAATGTACCAAATTAATGTATTAAATTAATGTATTGTACCAAAAGGTTATTTTATACTGTATATCTCCTTAATTATGTCTCAAAATGGAATACAAAATGGAATACAAAATGGAATACAAAATGGAATACAAAATGGAATACAAAGCCAAATCAACAACAACAGAAACTCTCCAATAAATGAAAATTATATTGATTATCAAAATCGCTTAATTTGGTTCATTTGAGCACCTTTATTCCTCCAAAGTATGCCAGGAAACAGAACCAGATGAACAAAAAAATATTGTTGTCTTGTTGCTTGGAGTAGTCAGTTGGAGGAATCAGCTGCTCCAGATATACCAATAACGTAGATCCCTTGAAGGACTGTGTGATAGTGTATGAAAATTGGAGGCTTGTGATTCCTCCTAACCATGCCACGAAACAAACTCTTTTAATTCCATTTAAGAACCCTGTGATCGTGTTTGAAATTGGAGGCTTCTGATTCCTCCTGAACATGCCACGAAACAGGCTCCTTCCATATAGTTGGTGTTACGTGGCCATATTTGAAGGACTCATTTATCTCAAATTTTCTGACTACATCACAGGGTACATACATACATGAAAGGAACATATTGAGTTAAAAAGATACTGAAAACATTCCAGTTATTTTAAGTCATAAACAACTAAGTGTGTTAATTAACGATTAGTTTTAGGTTTTATCATGTATGCTGATTCTTATTTGATTTATTGATATTAGGCGCCGCAACAGCAATGTCATATGGCGCCCAAAGAGGAAGGTGATTGTTAGGTGGGATAGTAATCATAAAAACGAACAGATGAAAAAAAAAAGAAGGAATAGTTGGAGAAATAAAAGCCCCTTTATGTCGATATATGTTTATTAAAAACACTAAGAAATTAATTAAATGAGGTAGTCGGTACCATAGATTAATTATTGCCAAAGCCTCAGTAAACAGGCTTGGGTGACGAGAGAAGCCTTAGACTTACCAACCAAAGGATGAAGGAAACCACACTGGTGCAAGGTTTGTTTGTGTTGCTGCTGGGGAGCCATGTTGGGGAGAACTAACACACGTAGTTTTAAAACATTTGAGGGCCCTTACTGGAGCTCTATGAACCCTCCAAATAATCCAGGCCACAAAACGCTTCAGTGTTTCGAATAGGGAATCTGTTGCCTGGAGTAGTTTGGAGGGTTCATAGAGCTCCAGTAAGGGCCCTCAAATGTTTTAAAACTACGGGTGTAAGTTACGCCTGTAGTTTAAAAATAAAATTGAGGGCCCTTACTGGAGCTCTATGAATTCTCCAAACTACTCCGGGTAACAGATTCCCTATTAGAAATACTGAAGGGTTCTGTGGCCTGGATTATTTTGGAGGATTTATAGAGCTCCAGTAAGAGTCCTCAATTTTTTTTAAACTACGAGCCTATGTATGAAAACACCATTAGGGGTCCCTATTATGTAGTCAGGAAATCGGAGGTAAAGTTAACAAGTCCTTCAAATATTGCCACGAAACACCACCTGTATGGAAGGAGCTTTGTTTCGTGGCACAGTCAGGAGGAATCAGAAGCCTCCAATTCTCATACACGATCACAGGGTCCTTGAGGGGAGATTTTTTTGTTGGTGAATGGGAAGGTCTCTGATTAAACCAAATCAGAGATATCATGAAACAGAAACCCTATTAGTACCATTACGAACGTCTGTTTTCTGGCATACAGTAGTTAGGAGGAATCAGTAGCCTTCAACAAGAGAATCTCTCCTTAATTATGGACCCTGTGATCGTGTATGAGAATTGGAGACTTCCAACTCCTTCTGACTGTACCATAAAACACGCCCCCTCCATATAGGTGGTGTTTCGTGGTAATATTTGAAGAACTAATTTAACTCCGATTAGGCTACATGACTACATCACAGATCCCTTAACGGAGGAGTCATTATTGATCAAGTTATGCTACTGCTACTTCAAAGTAAACATCAGCACAAACATTTGTACTAAATATATGCACAAAAACCATTGTTGTTGTTGAAGTTCCTCAAACTGGCTGACCGAGCAGCCCTGAGCTTTTAATTAAAGAAGGCTAAAGCCCGTGTCACACGAGAGATATTTTCTGGCATCTTTTGGTATTTTGCTACCAACTGATGCCCGTACTGGTAGGAAAAAGTGCGCGTGTAATCACACGGTGGATTGGTCTACCAGCACCTTCCACTGGCGTCTTCCCGAAACCAAAACAAACTATGGACCAACAGAGACGACGTTGTATTGCTGCGCTTGACCTTAATTTGTGTGTTCTGGCACATTATATGCCAAGAAAGCGTCTCTGTCATCAATTATTTATATATATCTTACCTCTTTATTATATTCTTTCATTATTATTCATTATTATTATTATTAGTAGTAGTAGTAGTAGTTAGAGAGTGAGTGAGTGAGTGAGAATATTATTCTCTCTCCTCTCTCACACACACACTCTCTCGTTCCCAATTTTCAGAGAGAGAGAGTGTGTCTGTGAGAGAGACGGAGAGCAAGCAAAATACTGAGAGAGAGAGAGAAAGCAAAATACTGAGAGAGAGAGAGGGAGAGAATGAGTGAGCAAAATACAGTGAGAGAATGAATGTGTGTGAGAGAGAGAGCAAGATACAGAATGAGAGATTGAATGTATGTGTGTGTGTGAGAGAGAGAGAAAAATACCAACCAACAACAAAGAAATAACAACAGAGAGAGAGAAGTGTGTGTGTGCAGATAAGGCCATCTCCCTGGGATATTATTTCTTGAGGGACTCGGCCAAATTCTTATACACTGATCTCTTCAGTGTTTGTTTGCTATAGCCTGGGTTTATAGTGTCCCACAAACATCTGTTTTCGTGATACATCTCACAAAGGGATGCTACAACATCCCTGGACCAACCAAAATTTGCCATTTATCTCGATAGTGAGGAATCACTCTATACTGCAAGGTCAAGGGAACTGCGGCGTCGTCTGCAGCTCCTGTATGTAAACAAAGATGCCCGTACTGGTGGCAAGAAGACGAACATGCGCGTCTTCCCGTTTACTACCAGTACGAGCATCTTGCTACCAGTACGGGCATCTTTTCCTACCAAAATACCAAAAGATGCCAGAAAAAGTGTCCGTGTGACATGGGCTTAAGGCTTCAACCGGGCTTTTACACAGTGCCCTCAGTGAGTGTATGTTGTGTTGTTGGTGAGTGTCATTGTGTGTGTTTCAGTCTTCCATAATGAGTTTAATAGAATGGGGTGCTGTGTTGCATCCTGGACAGGTATCTGAGATGTCTCCATCTAGCTTCTTCTGATATGTCAGAAAGCCTGGTCAGGTGGACTCTGTCTACACGGGGAAGGGGAAATCTGATGGGTGGATGTCAGGGGGTCGTGCATGTAGCAGGGTGTTGTTCTTAAGTTTTTTGATGGATTGGAGGGTGATTTTGAATATGGATGTGTTTCTGTAGATTAGTTTGGGGTGGGCAGGGTGCAAAGACGATAATATTTATGTATGGTATGGTGTACTGGGTGTTGTTTTGATGTTTCTTGGAATCTTTGGGTGTTTTGCCATGTAGTGTAGTGGGTACACAGTTGTCAACACAATAATAAATCATATGCGGTGAGTAGGTTGCATCTTCAGTCGATTGCATAGGCCTCAATTTTTTTAGATCAAGTTGCTTTACCACTGGAGTTACTGGACAATATAAATACAAAAGCAGTGCAATATATTTATTAATTTAATGCGGTACATGTATTAATTCATATAATACCACACTAATTCAGTATTCTTCCAATTCGATGAAAATTTATTATGTGTGTTTCCCTCTTCAATAGCTAATTATACATACCGTAATTATGTACCTTCTAAAATATACTTCTGCATTCATAATTAAAATGTCAATAATTTACTTGAGGGACACTAACATTTCTCTCACCCGGAACAAAGAAATCATAAATTCCAATTACACAGGTTTTGCTTGACAATAAAAGAATCCATTACAAGAAGCAGCAAATGTGAGTGGTGATTTTAAGTTATAAAGTGCTACATGTCTATTAGTTAAGAAAGTGGACACTCAGAAGAAGTCAAGTTTGTAAGTGCTATTCAAAATGATAACAGTAAAGAAACACTTGTGCAGTTCTGTGAAGAAATATGTGATTATTAACTGTGAACTGTTCTGCATCCGTGCATTCCAATTTCCAACCTCTAAACAATTCTGAGTGAAGGGATATTTTATTTTTACCTCGACTTTACGGACATCATGACCTAAAAAATAGATATTGGTCTAATGGTTTGAGGAAGTGTGATGGCCTAAAAAATAGATATTGGTCTAATGGTTTGAGGAAGTGTGATGGCCTAAAAAATAGATATTGGTCTAATGGTTTGAGGAAGTGTGATGGCCTAAAAAAGAGATATTGGTCTAATGGTTTGAGGAAGTGTGATGGCCTAAAAAAGAGATATTGGTCTAATGGTTTGAGGAAGTGTGATGGCCTAAAAAAGAGATATTGGTCTAATGGTTTGAGGAAGTGTGATGGCCTAAAAAAGAGATATTGGTCTAATGGTTTGAGGAAGTGTGATGGCCTAAAAAAGAGATATTGGTCTAATGGTTTGAGGAAGTGTGATGGCCTAAAAAAGAGATATTGGTCTAATGGTTTGAGGAAGTGTGATGGCCTAAAAAAGAGATATTGGTCTAATGGTTTGAGGAAGTGTGATGGCCTAAAAAAGAGATATTGGTCTAATGGTTTGAGGAAGTGTGATGGCCTAAAAAAGAGATATTGGTCTAATGGTTTGAGGAAGTGTGATGGCCATACTTCAGTAACTTGTTGTTGGAGGTGTTGTGCAGGTGGCTACAAGAATACAATACTGGTGATCGACTACATTACTACTTCTGGAGCTGGTGATATTTTGAATGATCTGATTCCTCCAAAGTAATGCCAGGAAATATCCTTCGGTATCGATGGTTTTACTTGTGGTGAAGTGTGGAGGAATCAGTAGCATCCAGTTTGTTGACATCACCATGCTTCAGTTCGGTACCATCACAATTCTCGAGACCTAAAAATATATATGTATATTTATATATATATATATATATATATATATATATATATATATATATATATATATATATATATATATATATATATATATATATATAAGGGACACATAAATATAGTAAGCAACAATTTCCCCCTACTCCCGCACCCCCCCCAAAAAAAAAAAGAAACCCGACCCCCTACAAAAGACCCACACCCTCCTAAAAAAAACCAAGCCTGTCCGTCTGTTCCCGCACCCCTCAACCCCCCCCGACCCCCCAAAACCTCTCGCACCCCATTAAACCCCCCAAGCCTGTCCCCCTATTTCCGCACCCCCTTAAATTAGTCTGTATAAATAGACACATTAACTGGCTTCGTGCTTGAAGATACAATAACAATACATTACATTACAATAACATTACAATAACATTACAATAACATTACAATAACATTACATTACATTACAATAACATTACAATAACATTACAATAACATTACAATAACATTACAATAACATTACAATAACATTACAATAACATTACAATAACATTACAATAACATTACAATAACATTACAATAACATTACAATAATATTACAGTTACAGATAATGAGTATATAACGAGTACCCAACCACCACCACCACCACCACCACCACTACGTTCTGTATGTATTTATTTATTTATGTATAATAGGAAACAATATTATAATTATGTTGACTGTACCTGTAACGCAGCAAAATGAAGACGAGAAACAGTCACAGATATTTTCAGTGTCTACAGTACCAGTGCACATCTCTGCTGATGAGACGCATTCATAAGTTGGGGTACAAGTTTGTGAGCGCCGGTTACTAATACAACAACTGCAAAAATAATAATAAAGATTAAAAAAAAAAGAAATTTGGATTAAAAAGATTATAACTATTAACATTTTCTTCTTCTCCCTTTGACACACATGTGAGTATTAGCTATCATTCAAGGCCCTGCTGGGAATAATTATATGTGATACTTTAATTAAAGGGGAAAGTTTTGTGTTGGTAAATCTGGAGCAACTGAAAAACTAAAAAAAAAAAAAAAAAAAATATTCCAAACAACAGAACACCATTATTTTTGTTCATCTGGTCCTCTCTCTCTCTCTCTCTCTCTCTCTCTCTCTCTCTCTCTCTCTCTCTCTCTCTCTCTCTCTCTCTCTCTCTCTCTCTCTCTCTCTCTCTCTCTCTCTCTCTCTCTCTCTCTCTCTCTCTCTCTCTCTCTCTCTCTCTCTCTCTCTATAATAGCCTTCATAGGTTCAAAGATATATTATGCAGAATGAAGGATGAAAAAGGAACATCATGAACATATCTCCCTCCATCAACCCTAAAATTAATAAAGTATTCGTTAAGTGAAACACACACACACACACACACACACACACACACACACACACACACACACAATATTATGAGGAATAAATTGGACACTAACGCGCATGGGTCCTCTCCGCAGTCTGCTCTGGTTTCTTCAGATTCACCCTCTGCACAAAAGGTTCTGCAAGTGCCGCTATAGGCGTCTTCGCATCCTATGACACCAGAGCCCACCCCACACATCGGTCCTAAGCCAAAAAAAAAATATATATATATATATATATATATATATATATATATATATATATATATATATATATATATATATATATATATATATATATATATATATATATATATATATATATATATATATATATATATATATATAACTTTTCATTAATGGAAAGGGACAGGCAATAAACAGAGTGAAGTCTTTTCAGTGTTGTGTAGTTATGTGATTTCCAATATACAATATAATTTACTTATTTAAAAATTTCCTACATCAAACTAAGATAAACTGTGCAAAATAATCAGTTAGCCTAATATAATGTAATTATATGTAATTATATATGTATAATTGTAAATTAAAATTTCCATAGATCATATTTATATTGTTCTAATGAATAACAGAAATTAAACAAGATAATTGACATTACTTTCAAGATGGATTTTAGATCTGTCAAGCAAATTAATACCGTTTCGAATTTAATGAGAAATTGTATTGATTCAAATGTATTGATGTTTCAAATGTGTTTTTTCTGTAATTTTGAGGTTTCGAAACGGGGTGGTTGGAGTTGGCCAGAGGTGATGACTGGACTGGGGTGGGAAGTAGGAATCAGTTGGGGACGAGCACTGGCAGTGAGTGGTTGGCAGCAGTTCTCCTATTTAAGCAACATTCCCGTTTACTTTACTCTTCTCTGTATGGGAAGCAGAGTGTTTGTTGTGTGTTGTCTAGCCCTGACTACAGTCGCTATCCCACTCTTGTCCACTCTGTTCTCTCTGTGCAACTCACCATACCCAGTTTCTGCCTGCCGGTGTGTACTGAAACACCAGCCCACGTTTACTTTCAAGTCCAGAGGTATTGTAGTGTTATGTGTTATTTTATATATTGTACAGTTGTGACTTTCATTGTATGCAGATCTGTTGGTAACATATATTTTCATGTAATTTAGGTTTATGTTTAGGATTAAGTGTTTTGTGTTATTGCATATCCAGCGTATTAATTATGTTTAAGTGGGTTACTTGGGTTACTTCAAGTGCTAGTAGTATTGTGATTAATGTTATCATTTTTGTTGTGGGTCAATGTGAGAACCTTCAGAGGTTTTAGGTTAAGTGTGATATGGTTGTTAATAAACTTAAATGGTTACATTGGTTCTTTCCATATTCAATTTACGAGTACACAACCGCTGTCGAAAACGGGTCTTTCCTATAAAAAACTCTGGAGTCACGAGCTTGTTAACTTTTCTCTTAATATACATACTTTAACAATTATCTAAATTAAACTCCTGACAAGATCTGGCTATCATATTTGAACCAAACCAGTCAATATGATATTCATGAGTCTTTGTATTGGAATAAACCACTGATAGACTGTGTTGGAATAAACCACTGATAGACTGTGACATTTATATGAATAGCTTTTACAACTAGCAAGTAATAATGATGATTGATATTTATTTCAAGAAATTTATTTAATTTACAATTTAGAATTTTAGAACAATAAATGTGAGAACACCCCCCCCCCCCCCAAATAAAAAAAATACATATGTATATGGTCGCCATTTTGTGACCATTAATGGAAAACTCATCACGGATATTTTAGGACTTTAGAAATGAAGATAACACAGATCATGAGTTCTATAATATTATATTCCCAAAGTTTCATGTTATCAATCAATCAAAATTTAAGGGAAAAGTACAGTGTTGGTAAATCTGCAGCAAATGATTCCTCCAAACTATTCCAATCAACAGGACGAGATTATTTTTGTTCATCTGGTCCTGTTTCCTAGCATATTTTGGAGGAATCGAGGCACTCCAATGTACCGAAAGTATACTCACCCCTTAACTATCAAAGGTCTCTCTGAATAGGTTCACGACTGAATACTTACTCTGAGTGCCAATACTTACTCTGAGTGCCAATACTTACTCTGAGTGCCAATACTTACTCTGAGTGCCAATACTTACTCTGAGTGCCAATACTTACTCTGAGTGCCAATACTTACTCTGAGTGCCAATACTTACTCTGAGTGCCAATACTTACTCTGAGTGCCAATACTTACTCTGAGTGCCAATACTTACTCTGAGTGCCAATACTTACTCTGAGTGCCAATACTTACTCTGAGTGCCAATACTTACTCTGAGTGCCAATACTTACTCTGAGTGCCAATACTTACTCTGAGTGCCAATACTTACTCTGAGTGCCAATACTTACTCTGAGTGCCAATACTTACTCTGAGTGCCAATACTTACTCTGAGTGCCAATACTTACTCTGAGTGCCAATACTTACTCTGAGTGCCAATACTTACTCTGAGTGCCAATACTTACTCTGAGTGCCAATACTTACTCTGAGTGCCAATACTTACTCTGAGTGCCAATACTTACTCTGAGTGCCAATACTTACTCTGAGTGCCAATACTTACTCTGAGTGCCAATACTTACTCTGAGTGCCAATACTTACTCTGAGTGCCAATACTTACTCTGAGTGCCAATACTTACTCTGAGTGCCAATACTTACTCTGAGTGCCAATACTTACTCTGAGTGCCAATACTTACTCTGAGTGCCAATACTTACTCTGAGTGCCAATACTTACTCTGAGTGCCAATACTTACTCTGAGTGCCAATACTTACTCTGAGTGCCAATACTTACTCTGAGTGCCAATACTTACTCTGAGTGCCAATACTTACTCTGAGTGCCAATACTTACTCTGAGTGCCAATACTTACTCTGAGTGCCAATACTTACTCTGAGTGCCAATACTTACTCTGAGTGCCAATACTTACTCTGAGTGCCAATACTTACTCTGAGTGCCAATACTTACTCTGAGTGCCAATACTTACTCTGAGTGCCAATACTTACTCTGAGTGCCAATACTTACTCTGAGTGCCAATACTTACTCTGAGTGCCAATACTTACTCTGAGTGCCAATACTTACTCTGAGTGCCAATACTTACCCTGAGTGCCAATGCAACACTTGCAGTCACGTTGTGTTCCTCTACATTTCATATCTATTATTTGGACACAAGTATCGGGTGTGTCATCAGGATTGTAGCACTGACCGCCTTCATCATCACAGGCACAACTCCAGCATTTTTTCCAGCTTCTCTCATTCGCATCCTAAGTAAGACACACACACACCTCTTACACAAAATATAAATGCATGTGAAAACTTTGCCAGAATATGTTACTTTGGATATTATGATACGTGAATTTGGTGTAAGACTGATTTAAACGTAATTAATTTTGCATTTAGTTGATAAGATGTTTTCAAAAGATGAGCTTGTGAAAGTCATGAACAGTTTTCTAGAGGTGATATTCGTGTGAAGAATGTGTGGGTACAAGAGTTTAATGCTTATCCAAGTTAATTTCTAGTCCTTATAATCGTATAGACTATTACCATTGTTAAGGGGGGGGGGGAATAGGAGGACAGGCTTGGGGTTTTTTTGGGGGGGTGCAGGAGTAGGGGGACAGGCTTGGAGGGTTTTTTTTTGGGGGGGTTAGGGGGTGCGGGAATAGGGGGACAAGCTTTCTACCCACCCCAAGCCTGTCCCTCTATTCCTGCACCCCCCTCAGTCCCCCCCAAGCCTGTCCCCTACTCCCACACCCCCTTAAGTAATGTAAACGGTCTGGTGCATGTTTGTTTATTCAACAAGAGCATTAAGGAAAAATAATGCAAATAATACAAATAATACAAAATAATACAAATAATTTAAATATTTACACACGAACTGTAAAGTATAGTATGGAAATATGGGAAAGGGTTTCATCAATATATCGGGTAGTATCAAATGCTATTTATATCATTATTATTATCATCATCAGACACTCTTTCCCAGCTCAGTACCTGACACCATGAAGTATAGACTTGCTTCACTCTACTATTAAAGGGAGATTCTCTATATAGAAGGTATAATGGTGGGCTACTGATTCCTTCTAACTATACCAGGAAACAGATGCCTCATTAAAGTAACATTAGGGTTGTCTGTTTCCTGGCATGCATAGTAAGGAATCACAAACCTTACATTTCACCAACAAGGAAATCTCCCCTTAAAATCGAGTGATTTATTACTGAATGATGGATCCATTCCTTTCCTTGATGTTAAAGTTTGAAAAAATGATAAAGGATAATATCTACACATTGAGATTTGTAGATTAATTATTTTTCTTATCACCATTCTTTCACAAAGCAATCAGTTATATTTTGCAGTCCACAAAACCTTGATAAAAAATATATTACAAATTTGGTGAATGCTTTAGAAACTACGTATCCTTATTGGTATATAATGAAATCCTACTTCCAGACTAGACAAACTTATTTCATGCAAAAATCTCCAACAATTGACAAGACGAAATATAAAACTTTGTATCTCTCCCTAATAACACTTCAAATGTAAACAGCGTACGTTCATTGGTACTTTGTGTTGTAGCGTGGACTTTCAAATAACCTTTAATTAAATGTACTGTCACTGTAAAATCATTATTAGTAAAAACCAAAACTGTTATTCAAACCAATATAGGAATTCTGGGAGGACCTAATATAACGCAAATAAATAATATATATATTTTTTTACGGTAAAAAAAAATCAATGCCTTTCTATGCGTATACTGTATAACATTTACTGATGAGTTGAAACTTAGAGGTATTGAAGTATTAGAAGTATTGAAGTAGTAAGTGTTGTTAATTGGAACTATACTCTGTTCAAAACTTGTGTTCCTTGTATCTATCTGTCTCTATTTCTATCTATATCCTTATATCTATATCTATTTCTATCTATATTTTTCTATCTATCTCTATCTGTCTCTATCTCTATCTGTCTCTATTTCTATCTATCTCTATCTGTCTCTATTTCTATCTATCTCTTATCTGTCTATCTATCTATCTATCTCTTATTTGTATCTATCTATATATCTCTTATCTGTCTATCTATCTATCTATCTATCTATTTCTATCTATCTAAGCATAAGAGTCCAGCGGAACACAAGTTTTGAACAGACAATAACTGACCTGCTGCTGGGAACTACCTAGTCCCAGGAGGATGGCAATGAGTAGCAGTGACAACATTGTAATACTTGAATGTTACTTGATGATCTTCGTCTGCTTTACCAGTGTCTGTAACCAAGGAAGAAATTAATTAATATTGCATCAGATTACATACATACAGTTGGCTCCACTCCCGCGTTTCTCCTGATCTATAAATTTTTTAAAAAAATCTAAACATTCATATCCTTAGAGTGAAATATATGAATATTTACTGTTTCACCTCCATTTCTCTTAAATATACATTAAGACATTAAGTGGAGATTCTTATGTTGGTGAAGTGGAAGGTATCTGATACCTCCTAATTATACCACCAAAAGATCCTCTATTATTACCATTGAGGGCGTCTGTTTTCTAGTACAGTTATATAGGGGAATCAGTAGCCTTAATTCCAATTTACCAACAGCAGAAATGAAAACAATTTGCTTCAAAGTCTAAGCAGTTAGTGTCACTATTTGCATGGCTTTATGTCCTGTTGCTCAACAAATTAGATGGCTATAACCCAACACAGACGTAAAAGCCAACGTGATGGAGATTGACATGAAGTCAAGACAATTTTACTACATACAATTAACTGGATAATATAATTTTGGCACAATGGAATTCCTTGAGATTTCCAGGGTGTATGCCAGGAAACAGGATCAGATTGACAAAAATAATAAAGTCTTATTGCTTAAAGTAGTTTGGAGGAATAAATTGCTTCAGATTTAACAACACTGTACTACCACCAACAACTCCTGCAGGCTACAAGACAGTCTACGGAACTACAACAACAACAACAACTCCAGGCAACCAATAATATTATGATCTAGTCCAGCCTCTCTCTCTCTCACCTGAAGTAAAGTGTTCAGAAGAAGGTACAGAAGCAACTGAGGTCGACGGGATTATGGAGGTTCTGATCTATGTTCTGACGAGTTGCCGACACAGTCAATTCTTAGCAACTTTGGTAATGGATGGAAACACCGAGAGGAATGAAGGTTACAAAAATATATGGTGATATTGGAATTAGTTACTTCATTTAAGGTAAGCACATGACAATACTATATAGATAGAATATGCTTAGGGATGAAATAAAGGAGAATAATGTAGTAATATAGCAAAATTAGGTGGTATATGTAACGTAACAGAGGATTGAGAGTATGCTGGGTTAAATGCTGAACACACACAAATGCACACTTGCACACAAACGCCCACATACACACACACACACACACACACACACACACGGATACGCTTTCTCTTAAGACACTTATTCAGTTTGAGCAAAATAATAGTTTTCATCATTTTCATTTCTATATACTTTTCTACTTTCTCCGCAACATAAATTGATTTTTTTTTTTTTTTTTTTTTTTTTTTTTGTAAATCAACGGTAGAGTCTTTCATCTTTATTTTTATTAGTATTCCTGAAACCTCGTGCACCCAAAGGAATGATCAACAAAGGGATGTGTATTTCATCACTATAATTAGAATTAGAATTATAAATTACGATTGCCTTTTTTTTTTTTTTTTTTTTTTTTTTTGCTCAAATACCTTTTTCATACTTGAGAGACCCAGGATGAGGTAAGATTTGGATTCATCATAAAGGTAAGATTTGGATTCATCGTAAAGGTAAGATTTGGATTCATCGTAAAGGTAAGATTTGGATTCATCGTAAAGGTAAGATTTGGATTCATCATAAGGGTTTTCCTATGCATGATTTGTTGACGCTTTTAAATGATGGGGATTTATTCGGAGAGATTTACACACGACTATAGTTATTCCACTGTAAATGTATTTTGTAAGGTATATAAGCCTATACTATGTACAGTCACGAGCACTAATAAGTATCCAGGTGTGCTTCGAATACCTAGAGACAGTGAATAAAGGCACAATAAAATCTCCACTGGAATTAGTTCGTTGGTGAATTGGACCTGGTTAAAGCTTCAACTAAAACTGTATATTTATTAGTGCTTGTGACTGTACTCAACCGCTAGTAAACATAATGGTGTAATATTATGCACCCATTCTAACTTCAATTCTCTTCATGACCGAGGTAGGAAAAGATATTAGAGGATTGTAATGAATCTTTATTTAATTTTATTTATTTATCTCGGTGGCACAAAATTAGTATCCCAGTTTGATGTAATGAGGATGGATGTTTGTTCCCTGCTCTCTCACACTATGTAAATATCATCTTGTTCCTCGTGGCAGCAGCAAATTATACCATGATGGGTGCATCATATTTACACTGGGAAAACTTGTCTCAGTTTGTTGACACTATGCTAAATTATTCTGAATGTTTTGTTTGTTGTGAGGTGCCTAATGTTCCTGTACGTATGACGTGAATAGGAATGGTGTAATGTCATAAATTATAGGTATCGGATATAGAGGTGTTGTTGTTGTTGTTGTTGTTGAACCTAAACTTCAGCAGGACATAAACAATAAGAGAGGCTACGAACAACATCTTTATATTAATGAGGCCAGACGTCCCATACTGCACTGTGATGTATATAGTGTTGAAACATAAATATTAAAAAATAACCGACGATAATGTTAATGTAGATTTACGAATATAAGAATAACTTCTCATCATACTGTCGTCCTTAACTTGAATAACAGTGTATCAGTAGTGTGGTAGGTACCCCTTCATCTAGTTTACTGTAATGCGATTTTCTTTACACGAAAAAATGGATTTCTTTAAATTTATAGTCTTCTAACTTTGTAATTTTCTTTGTAATGCGATTTTCTTTACACGAAAAAATGGACTTCTGTAAATTTACAGTCTTCTACCTTTGTAATTTTCTTTGTAATGCGATTTTCCTTACACGAAAAATTGACTTATGTAAATTTATAGTCTTCAAACTTTGTAATGTTCTTGATATTATAGCTACTGAAGATGGCATTGTAATTATGTCAAAACGTCCGTTACCACGAATAAGATATTTTTTTGTAAGATATTTGTTTGTAAGATATTTGTTTGTAACCTCTCTAGATGATCTCTTCCTACTTACTGTCTTTGAGGATAATAGTGGACTACTCTTGGGGCAGATATATATAACACAAGAAGCAGATCAATCAACGTGATCACACAGAATAATAATAATAATAATAATAATAATAATAATAATAATAATAATAATAACGTTATCATTGGTTGAAATAGTTTGGAGGAATCAGTTGCTTCAGATTTACCAACTCTATACTTCCCCCTTAACCTAACCTAACCAGGGGTTGATGTAGTATATATATATTATTATATAGTTTATAATACAGATTGCAGGACAGACAGGCATAACATTATCGTGTGCATGTGTGTGTGTGTTGTCAGGTGAGAGCTGAACACAGACTAAAAACACATATGTACAGGTGTGTGCATGTGTGTGTGTGTGTGTGTGTGTTGTCTGGCAGGTCACAGGTGAGAGCTGAACACAGACAAGAAACACATATGTACAGGTGTGTGTGTGTGTGTGTGTGTGTGTGTGTGTGTGTGTGTGTGTGTGTGTGTGTGTGTGTGTGTGTGTGTTGTCTCCATGGCAGGTCACAGGTGAGAGCTGAACACAGACTAAAAACACATATGTACAGTTGGACACAGGAATTGTGCTACAGCCCAGGTGAAATATACTTGTCCCATTTGAGTAACCAGTGTCTATTATCAGATAGTTGCTTTTTATTACCATCCTCAATACTGACTTCTGCCCCTGGTGTCTCCTATTTGGCACTAAGGAACTTGATATTGGGAGAAATTGACCATCTTTCACTTTGGCTATTCCTCGAATTCCTGTGTCCAACTGTACAGGTGTGTGCATGTGTGTGTGTGTGTGTGTGTGTGTGTTGTCTGGCAGGTCACAGGTGAGAGCTGAACACAGACTAGAAACACATATGTACAGGTGTGTGCATGCATGTGTGTGTGTGTGTGTGTGCTCTCAATTCATAGGTGAAAGCTGAACAAAGAAGAGAGAGAGAGAGAGAGAGAGAAAATGAATGACTGGCCCTCAATCCATCCAAGTGTTGTTTGAATATACAAGTGTTATATACAAGTGTTTCAGTGTGTGCGTGATAGATTGATAAACTAAACTAAGAAAAGTGTTTGGGTATGCAAAAATCTCAATAAATATGTAGAACGAGGAGATAACTCAGAGATGTAAATGATAAATGTACAGCTGTTGAATATACTGCGCCGTAATCAGAGAGTGTGAAATAAAATGAGGAATAGTTAGAAAATGGAAGAGAAAATTAAATAAAAAGAGGAATAGTTAATAAAATGGAAGAGAAAATAAAATAAAATGAGGAATAGTTAATAAAATGGAAGAGAAAATAAAATAAAATGAGGAATAGTTAATAAAATGGAAGAGAAAATAAAATAAAATGAGGAATAGTTAATAAAATGGAAGAGTAAATGAAATAAAATGAGGAATAGTTAATAAAGTGGAAGAGAAAATAAAATAAAATGAGGAATAGTTAGAAAATAGAAGAGAAAATAAAATAAAATGAGGAATAGTTAGAAAATGGAAGAGAAAATAAAATAAAATGAGGAATAGTTAGAAAATAGAAGAGAAAATGAAATAAAATGAGGAATAGTTAATAAAATGGATTAATTGTATAAATAAATAGAGAGATTTTGGAATGAAAGCAAGAAGTAGAGAGAGAGACGACTATACCGGGGACGATGATGACGAAGATGAAGACGATCGATAAGCCAAATAAGCATCGGAGACCCACACCTATATATATATTTTTTTAATATATATATAGTTTTTTATTAATTATTTTTTTTTTTTTTAATAATTAACTTTTTTTTTTATTATTATTATTATTTATTTATTTTATTTTTTCGTCGTCGCCACCGCCACCGCCGCCGCCGCCGCCGCCACCGCCGCCGCTGCCGCCGCCGCTGTCGCCGCCACCGCCGCCGTCGCCGCCACCGCCGCCGTCGCCGTCGCCGCCCCCGCCGCCGCCGCCACCACCGCCGCCGCCACCACCGCCGCCGCCCCGTCGCCGCCTCCGCCGCCCCGCCGCCGCCTTGCCGTCGCCGCCGCCCTACCGCCGCCTTGCCGTCGCCGCCGCCCTGCCGCCGCTGTCGTTTTTTAATACCCGGTAGTTTGCCTTGGGTACCCCAAGCCGACGCTTGGACAATAAAAATACGATATTTATTAATAAATTGCTTCTATGATTACTCATTAGTCCTTAAAATTAATTGTTCATCTAATTTATTTACGTAAATACTAATGAAGATGCCTACCCATTTCTAAAACCAAAGTAAAGTTTCATAATTAATATATAGAAAAAAATAAATTAAAACATGGCTCGAGTGCACTAATTACTCATAGAACCCCACGGGACCCCAGCTGATTAGAATCGCTTCGCTCGCCACCCACCATCCCGCCCCTTATTGATAAATGATAATGGAGGCACCATAACAATTAACAATCTTTGTCCCCGGGCGCCAACAACCTTCGTGACGCCACTGCTGTTAAGGTTAAAAAGGGAATTTCTAAAGGTGAAGTTAGGAAAATTTCGTCAAATAGGCGGCTATTATTGGCCTGGCAACACTGAGTCACTGACACGATGTAAACAAGACCTGCTTGCACACATGCTAAAATTGCTAACAGTTAAGTAAAGTATCCAGTTAAATAAATTGGGGTAAATATTGAAAGAATTACTGTTAATGTATTACCCACTAAAAAAAGTTTACAGAAGAACTGGGTTCACTATATTGTATATATTAGTATCATTACCCACTATTTTGGACCATTCTAAGACACTTTTCGGAATATTTTTACAAGTTGCCAGAACTCGATTTAACAGGATTTCACTGGATTTTTTTTTATTTCCTAGAAGGATTTAGTGTGACTACCGGGATCTAACCAGGGCAGATTACCGGGACCTAACCTGGGCAGACTACCGGGACCTAACCATGCTTAAATGGGGCATTTTAAAATTAACCTGACCTAACCTAGACCACACAAGACTATTGGGACCTAACCCGGACAAACTACCGGGAAATGACCGGGCAAAATACTGGGACCTAGCCGGATCTGGCAACACTGCTGCAAAACTGTAATTCTTAAAATAATTACTGAATGGTCTAAATTAGTGGGTAATGAAGGTATAAAAACCGTATACAATAACGGCAATTCTTTCAATATTTCCCAGTAGTTTGCCCAGGTTAGGTCCTGGTGGTCTGCTGTGGTCTAGGTTATGTTAGGGTAGGTCAGGCCAATTTCTAAATGTCCCAATTAAATATCTTCGAAATGGGGCATTTGTGAAGGAAGTGCCATGGAAGAAAATAGTCTTAGAATGGTCTAAATAAGTGGGTAATGAAGGTAGAAAAACAGTATGCGATAATGGCAATTCTTGCAATATTTACCAATAAATTTCTATGAATATCCACAATGGGGATTGGACCAAGATACTCACATTGATTACAATAATTATTACAGGACGAAGCATATGCATGGATAATAACCAATTTAGTTACTGTATTCAAAATTCAGTACCATACATTATTTGTATTTTCATTAATGTAATTTGTATTTAAGCCAGACTTAATTTGATATGGTGTAGATGCCACATCAACCATTAATAACAATGAGTCGAAACCAAACTAATTGTGTGCTATCAATGTGTTATTGTATTTATGGTATGCAAGAACATTCATGGTGTATACAACGACTTGGTACTGGTATGATGGTTTTATTGATTTTCTATGGACCCATCATTCTGTTACCACGCCATCGTATACACCATGAATGTTCTTGCATACCGCTCACAAAACCTTGAGTTAGAAACAAACGGACTGTGCTATTAATGTCATATAATTGTTATGGTATTTTCCTTTTACAGGCGCAGTACAGTACAGTACGTTGTTGCAAGTGAAGTGTGATTCATAATGGAGCATCCAGCATCTGATATACAATGTATAGATTACACTCTGAAAAATGTACACGAGAGGCAAAGCAATGCTGTGGAAAATGACATGGTGAGTCATTGATAAATTGAATGAATGAGGAAAGTGACAAGGTGAGTGAGTGAGTGAGGAAAGTGGCAAGGTGAGTGAGTGAGTCAGTGATTGATTGATTGAGGATGAAAGACCGTGTAGGTACTATTGGCCACAAGCTCTCACGCACACACACACACTGTTATTCTATATGAGGGTTGACAATGTAATTAGGCCTATAGAAAATTTCAGACTACACAACTGTAATGCAACATTGTTAATAGGTTTGTTGTTTTGTTAATCACCAAGTCACTTGGTACACACATACACACATTCATTGCAGTACTTCCAGAATAATGGATGACCTTTCTTGCCATATAGCCTGTGTAAGAACTCCTGTGTGTGGCCAACTGTACAGTATGACAAACTAGGTGGTGATAAGAGAGGTGGGACAATAAACATAACATAAAGGAAAAATAGAAAGAAAGGACGGACACTACACGAAGGAAATACAATTAAAGAACAGACAGTTGAAGCATGTATTGAAAAGGGGTGGGGGTTTCTGACTGACAGAAGTCCTAGTTAGAAAGGTTTTAATCTGTGGGTGTATTCATCATTTTGTGTTTGTTATTAACTGTATATACAGTTATACTGTATATAACTGTGTTTGTAAAAACATTCTGGCAGAAGAGACTTAAGGGACTTTTATTTGAAGGTATATTGGAAGGCTACTGACTCCTCCTAACTAGGCCCTAGTCAGAAAATGGCTTCCCCCAATGGTACTAATAGGGGATCTGTTTTGTGGCATATTTTGGATAAATCAAAGCTTTTCAATTCCAATGTTGATGATATCCATGTTAATAGTGTCATAAAATTAGAGGTTAGCGAGTCCTTCAAACATTACACACACTTTGGAGTTGTAGGGAAAGTGGAGTTACCCTTTAATCACCATTACTCCCAGGTCCATTCTGACCTGGAATGGTAGCACCTGTTTAGGGTACCTGCTGCCTTGTAGGGTATGCCTTTTTAGGCAAAGGCTAGGAGAAGGAAAACTCTGAATCCAAATCCCCTGCTGCCTTGTAGGGTATGCCTTTGACCTGTGGTGGTTGTAAGCAAGGGCATGCTACCCATAAAAAATTTCGCTCCAACAAAAAATTATGATGGCAACCTCATTGCCCGTCCAACCCCATCCTAAATGGGAAAATACGGACGTTAAACGAAAATGATGATGATGATGATGAGTACAGTAAAATTTCGACACTAGCAACAAATCTGGAGCACCTTGGGTGTAGCATTCATTCGACAGCACAGTTTTGGAATTTGCGCAGTGCTTAATAAGCTAATGGGTGGCACCCAGGAGGCTATCACCGCCTCCACCAGTCAATCTTACACGAACAGCGAGAGTAGAAGAACAAATTTTCATCACTCCTCCTGTAAGTACCATATACAGTATGTATGTAGAAACGACAGTGACATTCTATTTCATATTGTTGTGTTGAAAAATGTGATTCTGACATGTTTGATAATGAAATTAGAGTGTGAAAATGTACTTTGATATATAAATAGAGTGTAAAAGTAAATTTTGAGTTGATGTCATTGTGAGGTGGCTACCCATCCTACAGGTGTCATTTTAGTCTTCACAAGTACATCAAGAGACAGCTAAATTTTTTACTTCAATATCCTGTATTATATATTTATGTAGCGTGAGTAGTTTACAAGCTATTAGCCATCATATGTGTTTACATAGTGACTTCGAGTGCGGGAGAGAGAGCTGCCGTGATAGATAATGCCCGTGGCTAAGTGTTTAAAGGAGCTTATTTCGTGGCATAGTCAGGAGGAATCAGAAGCTATCAGGTTTCATAGACAATCACAGGGTCTCTCCATTCAATTTTGAGACATTTTCACTGATGATTGCTGCAGCTAGGTTTCATAGACAATCACAGGGTCTCTCCATTCAATTTTGAGACATTTTCACTGATGATTGCTGCAGCTTGTCAGTCTTTAGTTTTTTTAGTCTTGTTATGTTTTAGAGAAAACATTGATTCATTTACAAAAAAAAGTTATATTTTATTTGGGAGGTGGTATCCTGTACAGACTTAAAGAAACTTGAGATTTTCAGATATTCTGGGTTTATTTATTTGGCATAGGGAAGTGGCGTCCCCATCACCCACCATTCTTGTGATGGTGCAGTCAGCCACGTATCCCCTATGATACAGGGGGATTCAAATAGCCTCGTAGCTGGACCCCTTGCCTGTCAGGGGTCCTACACTGGTGCTAGAGCCTCCCCACTCATGGAAAAAAGGGAAATGGGGTATTGATGATGATGATTTTTTTGTAAGTTGTGTGTTTTTAGTAGGATGAAAAGATATATTGTACCTTATAGATGAGTCAGCAAGTTATAATATGCCTTCCAGATGAATCAGCAAGTTATGATTTACTTTAAAGATGAGTCAGCAATGAATAATTACCACACAAATGAGTCAGCAATGGATAACATTATCAAATATCTTACAGATGAGTCAGCAGGTTGTCCAGTACCTTCAGCAGCACCTTCAGAGTAACCAAGACACATTCCTGAAGGAGGCCCAATTGATGATAGTGGGCAGCAGAGCAGAAGGCCTCATGACAACACGCACAGACGACCATGACATTCTGCTCATCCTTGGGGCACCTTACACACACGAATACTTCAAGGTATGTGTATGTGTGTGTGTGTGTGTGGGTATGTGACTGATGACCACGACATTCTGCTTATCCTTGGGGCACCTTACACACCCCAATATTTCAAGGTGTGTGTATGTGACAGACGACCATGACATTCTGCTCATCCTTGGTCCACCTTACACACCCCAGTACTTCAAGGTGTGTGTGTATTATATGTAGGCTATATGTATGGTGATAGGTGGGTCTATCTAAGTGAGGATTTGAATGTATTTTACCTCTCATAGCTCGCTCTTTTTTTTTCTCCTACTTATTGTTCTTATTTCCTACTAATGAGGTGTTGGGATGTGGCGACCACAACACCCACTGTCAGTGAGGGAGGACTTTGTCATGCATCAGTGGCAGTGCAGTCAACCTCAGAGGAGGGGGTCTGGGTAATCCCGTCCTCTGTTAGCCTATAGGCGTAGGGATGTGACAACCCCATCGCCCTAACCCCAGTACGATGGCTCTGTTGTTTGTTTATGGAGTCATGGTACTGGCACCATGCCATCATATGCAAGAACACTCTTAGTGCTGTCAATGGTGTTGCACTGGTATCCAGACATGGGGTCGAATAAAGTGTTTCTATTACTATTAAAGTAATCTTAATATTTTTCTATTATGTTACTATGATTATTACTTTACTGGTCATTTATTATATTACAATTACTTGGTTATCTATTATTATTACTATATATATATATATTATTTGTGACAACAGTAGTTATTAAACATGATAATCATGTTCATTATTGTTGTGAAGCTGTCCAGCGTATGCACAAGTACAGTACAGTACAGTATGTCGAGAGTTAACCGGTATTCTCAGTCTTTCATATACAGTACACAACTGGTCAACTGTGGGATGCTCTACTTTCATCCATCTTTCACCTTACTACAACTTATGCTCCTTCAAACGCGCTGTATATATGCATCTCAAACGAAATTGGACATGATTTTGGACAATCCTTTGATTTTATAGATGAAGACGATTAGCGGGCTTTCAGGCTTTGGTCCTCATCTCCTTTTAATATAGAAAAAAAAGAGCTCCTTTTACAGCCCCCTTTCCACCACATTACAGTCTAGCTATGAAGCAGATGGCCGTCACTACCTTATATGGAATGGCAAGAATTGGGACGGTGGCAGACCTCGCTATGTGGACGACAAAGGTCACCTCCGTCCGGTAGCACTGCGTAATCAGGTCAACTCTTGGTAAGTTAGGCTGTTATTATTAAACTTTCTCTTCAATGAAAATATTCAGGCTGGTATTATTAATCACTCTCTTCAATGAGAATACTCTGCTTGGTAATATTAAACTTTCTCTTCAATGAAAATTCTCTTCGTTGCTGCATTCCCATTGTTTTGCAATGCAAATATAGCAATGAAGATGATGTTTTATACTACAGTAAAAGTCCCTTAATCCGGAAGGCAGGGGGGTTTGAAACTTCCGAATTAGCAAAAATTCCGTGTTATAAAGAAATACCCCCCAAAATACTTATAGAATACTCTTAATACTTTTAAATACAGGTTTTTCTGTCACGTAAATTATGAGGTAGGGAGGGGGTGGTGAGAGGATTGCAGCTCTTGCCAGGTCTGCTTGATGAAATTTCCATAACTTCACCTTTAACATTTCCCTTTTTGCTTCAATTATTCCCTGTTTATTCTTGAACAATTACGGTCATTTTAGTACTTCATCTGGTAGAAATTTCCCTGGTTATTCTTGAACAATCGTTATATAATTTCCCTGTGTGGGCTTCAAAATTCCTCAAAACAGAGAAATTTCCCTGCATGCACTTGATGCCAGGTGCAGGGAAATTTCTCATTCAGGGAATTTTGTAGTTGACACAAGGAAATTACAGTATATAAAGATAGTTCAAGAGTAAACAGGGAAATTTCTAACAGACTAAATACCAAAAATAAAGACCGTCAATGTTCAAAAGAAGAGTAAGCAGGGTTTTATTGAGGCGAATAGAGAACTTTTGTTGTTGAAGTTGGGGAAATTTTGTGCATCAGACCTGGCACCACTGGCTGTCACAAGTAATTTATGAGTGTCGGGAGGATCGTAGCTGACAGTCTGACACTCATAATTTAATGTCTTATGAGGTCTAAACTTTTAGTGGTCTTTTTTGGTGGTTTATTAGGAGCCATAATGAATAATGTAAACACTCACAACACCGAATTATATCTCGGGAGATTACTTTTTCGTGTTTTTTTTTGTTTTGTTTTTTCAATAATTTGGGATACAGTAATTATGGATAAAATTGATGGGCCCAAAAAGTTCCGTTGGAGCGAGCAGTCCAAGGTATAGACCTCCAGATTAAGGGACTTTTTACTGTCCCAGCCTGATCATACTCATTACACACTTGCTATATACTGGCTGCAAGGCACTGTATATATCATACTCATTACACACTTGCTATATACTGGCTGCAATATGATACTTACTACATACACCTACTGTAGAGGAAATAACACTTGCTCTTAACACTTTCTTTATTACATAATGTAGCAGAAATAACATACAGTACTTTTAACACCTACTGTAGGGGAAATAACACTTGCTTTTAACACTGTCTTTTATCACATACTATAGCATGCATACAGCGTTGGAAGATGTGACCATCGGTGGGTTTAAGGTGACCAAGGTGTTTATGTGGAAGCAGACGGTGCGTGCCCTACTTAAAGGTCTCTCACGGGTGGACAGATACAGATATGTTGTTGATGTTATACCACAGATCAAAGGTCAGTATAGTACACTTTTATTAATTATTACAGTATTATTTAATGGTCAGTACAGTACACCTTTATATTACAGTCTTATTTAAAGGTCAGTACAGTACACCTTTATATTAGTATTATTTAAAGGTCAGTATAGTACAATACAATACACCTACTCATTAGTATAAAGGTACACTTATTTATTACAGTATTATAAAAGGTCAGTACAATACAACTATTTATTACAGTATATTTAAAGGTCAGTACAATACAGTATATCTACTCATTGCTGTAAGGGGGAGATTCAGTGTTGGTAAATCTGGAGCAACTGATTCCTACAAACTATTTTGAGCAACATCAGGACACCATTATTTTTGTTAACTTGGTATTGTTTCCTGGCATACATACTTTGGAGGAATCAAGGCACTCCAATGTACTGAAATTACTTTTTTCTGATGGAGAAATTAAATTACATATGAACAATACATTTATGTGTAAATATAAGATGAGTATGTGTATGGATGTGTAAATATAAGATAAATGTTTGTATGGATGTGCGTATGAATGCATAAATATAAGATGGATGTGTAAATACAGTATATGATGAATGTGTGTATAAATTTGTATATGGATGTTATGATTATATAAGATGAATGTGTGTAGAAATGTGTATGGATGTGTGATGTGCAATGACACAGAGATGATGTGTTAACTTGGAAGACTACTGATTCCTCCATACTCTCCCAGGAACAAAACATCTCAATTTCACTAAAGGTGGATCTGTTTCGTGAGACAGTTAGTAGAATTCAGTGACCTCCAAATATTGCCACAAAACACACCTATATTGAAGGAACGTGTTTCATGGCATGGTCAGGAGGAATCAGAAGCCTCCAATTTTCTTGCATGATCACAGGGTTAGTGAGTCCTCCAAATATTGCCATGAAACACATCTATATGGAAGGAACTTGTTTTGTGGCATAGTCAGGAGGAATCAGAAGTCACCAATACACGATCACTGTGCCCTTATAGATGTAGGGTATCTTATTTACACCAGGAGGAAAGTGGAGCATGGTGGAGGGTGTGGAATCCTTCAACAAGCTGAGTCGGGAGTTGCAATCAGCGGTGGTGGGACTGGAGTCAGCGCACAACTCAGCAATATACTTCTCTCTCTTTGCCTCACCTGGATCATCACCCCTTCTTCTCACATCCAGTTATACAGTGTTGGAGAAAGAGTTCTTCCTCAATAATAAGAGTATGTATAAATATTGAGAGTGAGTGTTATTGTTCTGCTGTGTCAAAATGGCCTTCTGCCTCACAGACCCTAGGTACGCTCTGGTTGCAGTGAAAAAAACAAATTAAAATAAAGGAGGGGCTGGCCCTATATGCCTGGGTTACTGAAGCAAATCACTTGGGTTTTTAATCTATGTGGGCAGATCTTGTCAAATCCACTAGAAAGTGACCAGATCCTACAACCATATTTATTCCAGCCCTGTGGGGCATGGCTAATATTCACAGAAAATAAAGTCAGACCCCCTGGGCAATACATTTTTTAGTAATGATATTTGGTTAATACAGTACTTGTATCAGTCAGCAGAACAATGCCTACAGTATGTGCAGAATATAGACCCATTTTAACCAATGCTCTGTGTACCAATTCCTGAAGCTGACTGTACATGGAATTGTCTAATTATATGTGTACAAGCAGTGTTTCCCAAAGAATAACACATTCATTGTGTTTATAAAGTTAAGTAAGTTGCCCCACCTGGGAACTGACCCTTTAGACCAGCAGACATGAGATCAACCTACTTAATTAAGCCACACTTTTCTTGTTGGTGAAATGGAAGTTCTCTGATTCATCCAAACTATGCTAGGCAACAGATCTCTTATTAGTAATATTAAAGTCGTCTGTTTCCTGGCATACTTTGGAGGAATCAGTAGCCTTTGAATTTTACAAAATGAAAATCTCCCTTTAAGGGGATAGTACAGTGTTGATGGAATAGCTGCAGGCATGGAGTAACCTATTCCTATTCCAAGCAACGGGGCACCATTATTTTGCTTCATCTGTTTATCCAGGTTATCAAACTCTTTTGTGTGGCAAAGTGTAGTGGATTGGTTCCTTGTCTCAGTACAATATTAATTTATATTTTTATATCTTATTGAGGGTGTGTCATAATATCCATCCTTTACTGATTATATTATATTTCATTTCAATTCATTTCAATTTCCACTCTTAGTGTCATGCTTTCTGTCTCTCACTTTATCCACCCTAATTAACCCCTCACCCACCTCTCACTTCATGTTACTCACGGCCAAATTTTGTGTGCGTGTGTGTTGTAGATATTCGAGACATGCACCTCACCCACCTCTCACAGCCAAAAATTTATATGTGTGTGTGTGTGTGTGTGTGTTATAGATATGCAAGACATTCACCCACATCACCAATCTCTCACTTCATCCACCTCACCCACCTCTCATCTCACTCACTTCATTCACCTCACCCACCTCTCACTTCATCTTACTCACGGTCAATATTTGTGTTGTAAATGTGCGAGACATTCACTTCACCCACCTCAACTCAACTCACTCACCTTTCACTTGTAGATATGCAAGACATTGTGCTCATCCAATCACCCACCTTTCATCTCACTCTCTCATCCACCTCTCACTTCACCCACCTCTCACTTCATGTTACTCATAGCTAATGTTTGTGTGTGTATGTGTGTTGTAGATTTGCGAGACAT
Organism: Petrolisthes manimaculis; assembly: GCA_034508575.1. Taxonomy (NCBI): domain Eukaryota; kingdom Metazoa; phylum Arthropoda; class Malacostraca; order Decapoda; family Porcellanidae; genus Petrolisthes; species Petrolisthes manimaculis. The sequence continues at coordinate 37,303 of JAWZYT010003981.1, read as the reverse complement.
TGTGCTGTTGGGGAAGTTGATGGTTGGCGGCCATCATTGGAAGGACAAGTACGGCTTCAAATCTGCCCACCTCAAGAGAGTCGTCATGGCCAACACCAACACCCTGGCCAGCCTTCATCCATGTATGTACAGTCACAAGCACTAATAAGTATACAGGTGTATAGTCACAAGCACTAATAAGTATTCCAAGAACATCTGAATACTTATTTGTGCTCATGACTGTACAGTTGAGCAAATAGAAAGTGCAAGAAAAATTTAGCTATTTATGGCAACATTTTCACCACCACCACTCAAAGTTCAACCAATCACGTTCCACCTTACATTGACTCTGGGTTCCCAGTGATTAATTCATAAAGATATGAGAGCTTACTACAAAGAACTGCCAGATGTTGCCATATACAGCCAGATTACATTAGAGTGCCTTAATTCCTCCAAAGTATGCCATGAAACAGGACCAAATTAACTAATATACAGTAATAGTGGCCTGTTGTTGCTTGGAATAATTTGAAGGAGTCTGAATTGCTCCAAACTGACCAACACTGCATTGCTTCCAACATCATACCAAGTCTATTGTTGCAGGGGATGGATTGCATTGCTCCCTGTGTGATACTAGGTTTACTATTGCAGGGAGTGGAATGCAAGAGATGTGGGGCACCATTGTAAGGCAGCTGAAGGAGGGTTCCCTTGATGGTTTCCCAGACAAGAATGCAGACCTAATGTGGCACAAGACAGAGGAGGAGTGTGAGGTGTTGGTTGATAACATTTTGGATATACTCGCAACACTCAGCCCAGCATTCTTCCCTAATTACCTGTGAATAACGAGTCTTGTTGTTGCTGTTCCTTCCTTCCTTCCTTTCCTCTTTCCTTCCTTCCTTTCCTCTTTCCTTCCTTCCTTTCCTTCTTCCTTTCCTCCCTTCCTTCCTAGTCATAAAAGGTGACCAAAATGGGCTTTCACTTTCTCAACTCCCTCCCTCCTTCCCTTCCTCTGCTCCCTTCCTTCCTTCCTTCCTTCCTTCCTTCCTTCCTTCCTTCCTTCCTTCCTTCCTTCCTTCCTTCCTTCCTTCCTTCCTTCCTTCCTTCCTTCCTTCCTTCCTTCCTTCCTTCCTTCCTTCCTTCCTTCCTTCCTTCCTTCCTTCCTTCCTTCCTTCCTTCCTTCCTTCCTTTTGTCATAAAAGGTGACTAAAAGTGGTTTTCACTTTTCTATCTTTCCCTTTTTTTTCATCTGTTACCTTTTGGACAGATATAATCAGTAAATATAATGAAAGCAATTAATAAATGAATACTATATTACAGTATTTATCTTTCCCTTTTTTTTCATCTGTTACCTTTTGGACAGATATAATCAGTAAATATAATGAAAGCAATTAATAAATGAATACTATATTACAGTATTATATTTATTAATATATATATATATATATTAATAAATGAATTTTGCATTATTATATACATATTGATAAAATTAATACTGCAGTATTATATTTATACTATATACAGAGTGTCTCGTGAGATGCATCAGCCATTGTTGTGGTTGGCTATTCCCCCGCAGTGATACCAAGGGATTTTTTTTTTCTCTTTTTCTTTTTTTTACATGTTTTTGTTCTGAAATAAGTTCTTCTTTAAGTGATTGTTCTAGGAACGTTTGGTGCTTTAAAGTAGGATAAGTATAATATACAAGAAAATATAATGTAACAATAATTTAGCAATGTGGCAATCATGATCGCTTCTCGGTCTTTTGGCTAATATCAAAGATTAGTAGTGTAGTTGGCAATCATGGTGTACCTACCACCAGTGTTTGAGGTGCCATAGTCCTCGGTGAATTAGTTCCTACCACTGCTCGCTTCTCGCTAACACATATTGATAATATATTAATATATATATATTAACACATATTAATAAATGAATACTGGGTAAATTTACAGTAAACCTGGGTTCAGTAAAACGTATATATTAGTATGTTTTACCACTAATTAGGACCATTCTAAGACTATTTTCTTCAATGGTGTTTCTCTCGGAAATGCCCCGTTTTCGAGATATGCCCAGTTTTCATACCCCATACAAACTTGGGGGAGAGCCTGGGAATCCGGGGTTTTGGGTGGGAGAAAACATGCTGTACACTATGGCGTTGCCTTTATAATATGTAATTGTCTTAAATAAACACTTGAAACCGGAAATAAAAGCGAAATAACAAAGTTTTCGAGACCGATACAATAAAATACAATTATAGCCCAAACAGCAGCGTTACATTACGTGTTGGCTTGGGTTGGGCTAGATATTCAAATCAAATGGTTATTTTGGGAATTAGTATTACCTAACCTGACCTGACCTAACCTAACCTAGACCACGACAGATTACCGGGACCTAACCTGGGCTAACTACCGGGCCTAACCTGGGTATACAACCGGTATAACAAATAGAAGTAGTTACGGGGTAAATATCCAGGAACGTAGATGGATACAGGACGCTCAAACACAGTATTCCCAAAACAAAATATAGCCAATACAGCCACAAGTGGCGTGAATATTACAACATTTCCAACACTGATAGTGTTTTCCCCCGCCCAATACCCCGTCTTCGCAGGCTCTCCCCCAAGTTTGTATGGGGTATGAAAACGGGGGCATATCTCGAAAACGATTAATTTCTAAGAGAAACAAAGTTAAGAAGTGTATTATAAAGCCAACGCCATAGTGTACAGCATGTTTTCTCCCACCCAAAACCCCGTATTCCCAGGCTCTCCCCCAAGTTTATATGGGGTATGAAAACTGGTCATATCTCGAAAACGGGGCATTTCCGAGAGAAACACAATTGAAGAAAATAGTCTTAGAATGGTCCTAATTAGTGGTAAAACATACTAATATATACGTTTTACTGAACCCAGGTTTACTGTAAAAATACCGAATACTGCCTTAAATATTATATTTATACTATATAGATATATATTAACACTGCCTTATTGTATACTGTATAAACTATAAATATTTGATAATTAGTTTCCAAGTCCAAGATGAGGTTAAAAATGTCTAAATACACAACTTAAAAAACTATAATACTGTAATATTAACATTAAAATTTTACATTCAAACAAGTATTTATGAATTAAGGGACCCTGTAATGTAGTCAGAATATTGGAGGTTAGTGAGTCCTTCAATTATTGCCACAAAAAAACTATATGGAATAGTCAATAGGAATCAGAAGACTGATTTGCCTATATCATCACAAAATCATTAAGGGGACTCAATCGACTACCAAACCACATGAACAAGCTCATGCAGACACCATCATGAAAAGAGTGTGTCAAAATACAGCCCACGGGGAGGAAGAAAGGGCTATTTTATATATATATATATATATATATATATATATATATATATATATATATATATATATATATATATATATATATATATATATAATAAGCTTACTCAGCTGTCATAAAGGTAATAGAAACAAATACAAATGCCATCCATACATTTTCATCCTAAGATCAGCAGTTTCCTTTGGGTGTGTAGCCTTTTCAACGGCACGTATCCCTTGTTTTATCCTCCGTTGTAATTCCATGTCTCTTTAATATTTTTCTCATTTTTTACTTTATCTTCTCTTACTGCCGTGACAGCTCACCTCGACTTGGCTATAATAAACTTATGGCAAACTTGATAACTAATAAAACTTTTGGTAACAATCAATGTTCTCAATTTTAAGATAATTACCCTAGATTAACGTAATTTGGGGTCATTTAAAGTAAAGTTTTGACAATCTAAGGTAATTTTTATCGATTTTTCCGTTATTTCGTGAGTTGTCGTAAAAGAAAAATGCATTGCTGTAAAAAAACTATTACAATTTCATAAAAATATCGTGTGTCTAGGGTTCAGTTTATGTCGATATGGTCACCTACCTCAGGATCTAAGGAAATTGGGCTACATCTAAGGTATTTTCAACCCACTTATTAAGGTAATACCACAAAAAAATACTTCATGAGAAATTGAGAACCCTGCGGCCTGCACAATAGTAAACAAACATTGGCAGGTAACACACATTATTGGACGGTATTCAAGAACGTTCATGATGCATACGATGGCGTGGTACCGATACGATGGCTCCATAGACAAACAAGAGAACCGTCGTACAGTACCACACCATCGTATACACCACGGATGTTCTTGAATACGGACAGTCGTTATATTTTTCTTTCGTTGTCATTTAATCTGCTTTTTTCTCTTAATCTAATGTTATATTTCTATACCTTTCTCGAATGTTATCTTTCCGTTTCTTTCACGAATGTTATCTTTGTCTCTCGAATGTTATCTATCTGTCTCTTTCCCTCTAACGTTCCACTATCTTTCAATTTTTCTCTTTATTTTTGTGTCTATCAATCAGTGTGGATGTGTATATTGTCGTCTTCCATAATGGTCCTGGAGTGGCTGGGTCACGGTATAAGGACTAGAGTCATTATTATACCTATATCTATAGTTATTATACCGTGGGCTGGGTCTACCTCGTGGAATCACCCCACAGGGCTACCAAGGAACGAAGCCATTAGGGACAAACCGGGGAAATATTGGAAGAATTACCATTATTAATAGCCTACGGTTTTTCTAACTTCATTACCCACTTATTTAGACGATTCTAATACTTTTTTTGGTAAATATTGAATGAATTACTGTTATTGCATATGGTTTTTCTACCTTTATTACCCACTTATTTTGACTATTCTAAGACTATTTTCTTCTATGGTATTTCCTCCTCAAATGTCCCATTTCCAAGATAGGGCATATTCAAATGGGGCATTTAGAAATTAGTTTGACCTTACCTAACCTAACCTAGACCACAGCAGACTACCGGGAGCTAACCTGGGCAAACTACCAGGACCTAACCCGGGCAAACTACTGGGAAATAACTGTGGTAAAGTACAGCAGGAAATCACCTGGGCAAAATACTGGGACCTAGCCGTATCTGGCAACACAGCTACAAAACGGTAATTTTTTCAATAAATACCGTTGTCTCGTAGCAGAAGTTATCTTGCATGTAGAGGGAATGTTATACCGGTAATCAATTTTTATTTCATTGTAGGTTTCTCAGATCCATAGTAAAGGGTAGATTCTGTTGCTGGTAAATTAGAAGGCTACTGAATCCTCCTAACTATGCCAGGAAACAGATGCCCTTATGTGGCTGAAAGTTGTTTTTCATAACTGAAACATGCATATTTTAAAAATATAAAATAATCTGCATCCCTATCCGCATCCGCAAATACTGTTTTCTCATATCCGTATCCCACATCCGCAAATTTTTAAGGTCGATATCATTATCCGCATTCTTAGACATCCGATACATCACTTATTATACACAGTATTTGAAAGGTTGGCTAATTGTGTATATAAAGGAGTCATGTTAGGATTTCTGTTGCTAAGTCATTGAATGGTGACCTGGTTAAGATTAGTAAAGGTTGTGGGGTAGGAGGTTGAATGTTGACAAGACTAGGGACAATGGTTGTCTTTAGGTCTCACATGGTGTACCCTATATTAGTGATTGGTGCAGGTAGTGGAGTAGGAGGTTAAATGTTGACAAGACTAGGGACAATGGTTGTCTCTCACCACACTTTATTCTTGATGGGACCTGTATTGTGGGGGTCTGAGAATTTGGTTATTCTTGGAGTTAAATTTGATGCCAACTGAAGTTTGAGAAGTATGTGCAGTCAATCTCGAGGTCTGTCTCCCAAAAGTTGGGTATTATGTGTAGAGCTTGGTGTGTGTTTGGGGATCACTCATTGTTACTGTGGTGTTTTAACTCCTTTGTGTTACCTCTGATGGAATACTGTTCTCCAGTATGGTGTTTAGCAGCTGACTGCCATCTCAAGATGCTGGATAGGGTTGCTTCTAATGCTAATTTCTTACCGGCGGTTCACTTGATTGTAATTTGAGTCACTGTTGTTGTGTTACATCATTATGAATGTTCTTCAAGATCAGAAGTAATGTGCTGCATCCTCTTAACTTGTCTCTGTCACCTCTGTATGTTCCAGCTCGTGTCACTCGTGATGCGTTGACCTCCCATTACGCATTGCCGTACTGTTGGACTTGTTAGTACAGTAGAGTAGATGGTTTGTCCCTTGGTGTGTGTCATTATGAAATGGCCTTGGTGAATCTGTCTTTGATGGTGTAGGACTGGCTGGCTTCAAGAGTAGGACTAATATGTTTTTATTGAGCTAACTAGCCTACTCATCTTTCTTTCTCTTCGCTATTTTCTTTTCTTTAGGGTGGATTTATGGGGCAGGGGCCCTCGGATTGATAGAATGCTTGCATTCTCTCCCAGATTTGTTTATCTTGTCTTTTTTAATATGGTAATAAAAATAATAATTATATGCTGGATACAACAAGTCTTATGCTAGTCTTTTATGAAGTTTGTTTCATTCAAATCACAATACAGCAAGTTTTAAGTCCACAATAGTATATATGTGTATACAAGAACTTATAGTGCATCCAAATTGTAACTCTAACCTTTTATTATTTTTCAGGTAGAACATCTTGAAAAAATGAGGATGATAGAAGACTGTCAGAGGCCTGAAAGACTCTGTAGGATGAGGGAGATGAAGATGGAGAGGTGGGACAGCAAGAACGAAGGATATAGAAGGAAAGGAAAGACTGGGAATTGATGATAGAGAGGTGAGACAACAAGCACCAAGGCAATAGAAGAGAAGAATGAGGAGAATTGAAAGTGATGGACACAACACTGAATACCTCTCAACTACACATGTAATCCAGTATCCAGTCAATGTTGTTCAAGAACCTCTTCATATCAATATTTTTGCACTTCTGTGTAGGTATGTATTGTTTACTCTCTGGGTGTTGTGTACAGTTAGCCCTTAATAATAAGCTGAATGAATTTTAGCACACACATTCATTTAACACCGGCTCAGTAAATCACCTTTTTTATACAGTTGACCCTTGATATAAGATGAATGAATTTAACATGGTTATATCCTTTTAACACAGGCTCAGTAAATAACTTAGTTAATATGTATAGTAATGAACAATAAAAGTCTGGGCAAACAATTGGTGGTTTTCAATGAGGGGCGGTGTGTAATATAAAGGGATGGTGGATACAATATTTATTCATTATAAATTATATCCAGAGTCTACTGTCTAGAGTCATTTTGCTTCTATATAATGGCTTATGCTAATATTAAAACCTTCCTTCCTCCCTCCCATTTTTATACAACCCTTAGTCTTTAGCTCTTTTTCCATTCCCCTTGAATAAGAGACCTTTTATATATATATATAGCCTATATATATATTTGTTTTCTATTACATACAGTCAGTCCCTCGTCTTTAGTTGTTTCTCCTCCCCTCTAAAAATGAGGCATTGTAGATTTTACAGGCAGGTTTAGACATCCTTGTAGTACTGTAATTGTAATAGACCAGTTTTACTTTTAGCCTTATTAGCCTATGTAATAGTATTTGCGATATTAAAACTTTAAAGCCCTCAGCTCAGCCCCAAAAATCATCTCATTCATAATAGACATGTACAGTGGCCACAGGATTCTTACACAGGTTATATGGAAAGAGAAGTCATTGATTATTGTGGATATACTGCAATGAATAGTCTACCAAGTGACTATGATTACAAAATAACAAACCTAATAGTAATGGTGTATTGCAGATATGTAGTCTTACCTTTCCTCTTTTTCTATCCATCTTCTCCCACTTCTATGTAGGGTGGATGTTTCTGACAGCTCTCTTCCATCTAGTCCTGTCATACACATCATCCTCTGACAGCCTTCCTCTCTTTCTCCTCACCTGTACCTCCTTTTCCATTACTCTTCTTCCTACATATGTCTCGTCTCTTTTCACCACACAGCTATACCACTGTAGTCTTCTTTCCTGTACCGGTACTTTCTTTGATATTTCCACTTCCTTCATAGTTCATATTATTCTTTCATGTCTGATCTTATCCATCTTTGTTATGCCACACACACATCCATCTAAGCATCTTCATCTCTGCTACATCCAAGTTCTTCTCCTGTGCTTTCTTCACTGGCCCTGTTTCAGCTCCATATAGGCCTATCATTATTGGCCTTATACACTCTTCCCTTAACCTTTACACTGATTCTGTGATCACACTGGACCTCTGACATTTTTTTTCAGTTATTCCACCCTGACTGTGTTATTTCTGCAGTAGTCTTACCTTGCTATATGTTGTAAACCCTCGAGAACAATAGTGTGTGTAAGAATTCTTATGACCAGTAGTACTGTATATTCCTTTTCACAAATCTTCTCATTTTTTTTCTTTTACCATCCAAATTAATTAGCATTCATTTTGTATCATCCATAAATTAATTAGCTTGTATTATGTACTATTCATTAATTAATTAGGTTGAATTTTGTACTATTAATAAATTAATTACGTTGTTGTAGTTCCTGAGTCTGGTTGACCGAAGCCAGGCAGATGCTCGGACCCTCAAATGGAAGCCAGGGATATAAATTAATTAGGTTGTATTTTGTACTATTCATAAATTAATTTGGTTGTATTTTGTTACAGAGTTGTGGAGTAACTGGAGTTGTACAAGAAACTTAACAACCTTCATTGTTCGTTTCATCCATCAACAACTACTATAGGTTACTGTGAGTATTTGTATAGTTACATTGGACTATATTCAAGAACATTCATGGTGCATACGATGGTGTGGTATCGGTATGATGGCTCCATAGAAATATAGTAGAGCCGTAGGACCGGTACCACACCATCGTCGACTCCACGAATGTTCTTGCATATGACCAGTTGTTTTATCTGTGTGTGTGTGTGTGTGTTTGGTACAGTCATCCAAGAGTTTATATACAGTACATTGTTGGTGGTAAATCTGGAGTAACTGATTTCTCCAAACTATTCCAAGTAACTGCAACAGCAGGCCACCAGTATTATTGTGAATTTCTTCCTGTTGTTTCCTGACATACTTTGGAGGAATCAAGGCAATCCAGTGTACCAAAAATATACTTCTTTTTAAGTACTTGTTTGTTTTTAAAGGGTACATTGGAGTGCCTTGATTCCTCTAAAGTATGTTAGGAAACAGGACAATAAGAACAAACATAATTGTGTCCTGTTATTTATTGCTTGGAATAGTTTTGAGGAATAATTTTCTCCAGATATACTACCAACATTGTACTGTCTCCTCAATGTAGATTTGACACACAGTTCTCTTACCACCATGCTTGTGTTCATTTATATCTGACTGCACAAATCACTTTCTTTATGGTTCACTTTGTATTACGGGGAAATTCATTTGTTGGTGAATTGGAAGGTCTGCGATTCCTCCAAACTATGCCACCAAACAGATCCCTTATTTATTAGTACCATTGAGGGTATCTGTTTTCTGGTAGAGTTAGGAGGAATGAGTTGCCTTCCAATTTACCAACAATAGAATCTCCCCTTAAGATGCACTGTATGATTTACACAATATAAAGTTAATATAAAGTTTTTATAGTATGCATGTAGCTTGGATTTAGAAATATATTGTACTCAACACAAAAGATTTAACATTAATTAATCTGTCTGCTTTGCAGGTGTGTAGTGAGAGAGGAGGAGGATACAAGAGAAGAGGGAGGAGGAGGAGGATACAAGAGGCCACAAGATAAGGAAGGAGGCCACAAGAAAATAAAGGAGGCCACAAGAAAATACAGTAATATAATTAAAGGAAAAATAAATTATTTATTTATCATATAATTGTGTTTTATTTGAACACCTATAACATTAACACATTATCTCACCAGGTGAATGTGTCCATTATTTTATACCTGAAAGGGTGTAGGGTTCAAGTAAAATTATTTTGATGTTATTATAATACCGAGAGTGTTACGAGACATATCACAGACAAGTATTATAATAACATCAGTGATAATTTTATACCTGTAAGGGTGTAGGGTTCAAATATAACTTAAGGGGATAGTACAGTGTTGGTGGAGCAATTGATTCCTCCAAACTATTCCAAACAACAGAACACCATCGTCAATCTGGTCATGTTTTCTGACAAACTTTGGAGGAATCAAGGCACTCTAATGTACCAAAAGTGTATTATCCCCTTAGTGTTATATTTATAATACTGTGTGTGTGTGTGTGTGACAAATTGCACACACAGGTATTATAACAACAGTAACATATTGTGTGTGAATAGAAAAATCCCATAAAACACTTACAATAACTATAGTAGTTGTTGATTGAAGGATGTACACTGAACAATGAAGGTCTCTTATACAACTGCACTTCACAACAAATCTGTAACAAAATACAACCTAATTAATTTATGCATGGCACATGATACAAATGAATTATCACTTTACAACTACTGTACTGCATGCAAGATATTACCAATACTTTGACAAACATGAAGGAGAAGTGAGAAATGGAAGGGATGAGAAGGGGAGGATTCTGCCCTAGCCACACCATTAAAAATACAACTGGCAGCAAAAATCCTGTCGCTACGTCAGTCAAGTCGAGAATTACAGTATGGAAATATAAGCTGCAGCAGAGGCTCGTAAACCAAAAAAACAGAGGGGTTTCTTAAAGTCCTCCCCAGATATTGCAATTCTGTATGGTGAATGTGTTTGTTCCATGAATAGCCTTTATATTATCCTTCAAGAAGTGCTGATTGAGGCGACACGATTTTTGCCGCCGCCCGTACCAGCCACACTATACAACAATATAAACACTTATTAAAGGAGATTCTCTTGTTGGTGAATTGGTGGGAAACTGATTCCTCCAATAAAACTATGTCATAAAACAGATCCCCTATTAGTACCATTGAGGAAGTCTGTTTCTTGGTATAGTTTGGAGGAATCACACACTTTCCAATTCACCAACAAAAGAATCTATCCTTAACCAGTGGACCAAATCAATTCATATAATTATGAGTTTAAGTACTGTTACATGAATGTACTTAATAAATGAATGGATCATATTCAAACACATTGGTAATATATACGATGGTGTGGTGTGTTTACCAGTACAATGACTCCATAGACAAACAACAGAGCCATAGTATCGGTACCACACCATCATCAACACCATCAATGTTCTTGCATACGGCCCAATCAATCAATGAATGAATGAAAAAATAAATGAACTACTTCTATGAATAAGTGAATGAATGAATATAAAAATTACCAGGTATGAAAGTGTTGTGTGATATCCCTCAAAAATATTTATCATCTCACCATTTATTGTCCTGTAATAACTGTAGTGATGTCAGTGATGAGGTGCCGAGCCAATGTGATGTATGTGTGTCTGGATAGCTTCACTACACAACCTGCAATACAACCAATGTAAATGTAAGAGTTATATAATTGAATTTCAATCAATTATTTTCTTTTGTCAATAATAAATTCTCAATACTCTTTCACCGAGTCTTTGTCCTTTTGGGGGAGGGGGGTAACTTTTACCCAAATCCCCATCCCTCCCCCTCTCTCTTCTACACCACATAAGTAAACTTACCTTGTATCATTTTCTCCTCTCATTTGCTTCTATTTCTTTCACACATTAACCTCCCCGTTCCCCCATCTTTATTTTTCATTCTCTCTCTGACTCTCTTCTACACCACAGGCGTAAACTAACTTTTCCCTCTAATTAGCCTTCTTCTAACTGCCTCAAGTGGTAGTTATTCATGTTTCTCTGTCATTATAGTAACTTTGTTTTGCCACCACAAGCAGTTAAGGAAAAGACCCTTGTATTTTATTATGTCCTTCTTTGTGTTTTACTTCTTTAAGGAACCCTGTCATCGTATGTGAGACTTGGTGGCTTCTGATTCCTCCTGACTATATCACGAAACAAGCTCCATCCAATGTAGGTGATGTTTCGTGGCCATGTTTGAAGGACTCACTAACCTCCCATTTTCTTACTACATCACGGGGCCCTTCAGTGTACCGGTGTATAGTAGGGAGTGTGTAGTGACAGTAAAAAACTAAAAAAAACTACAATGGTATGAGTTTGTTAAGGACCCTGTATACAGATTATGTATGAGACTTGGTGGCTTCTGATTCCTCCTGACTATGCCACGAAACAAGGTTATTCAATATATAGCTGGTGGTTATATGTTTTGTAGCAATATTTTATTATATATTACATGTGGGTATATTTTGCATGTAGGTATATTCCAGGTGGTATATTCCAAGGGGTATATTTCAAGTGGTATATTCTAAGTGGTATATTCCAGGTTTTATATTCCATAGGATATATTCCAGGTTTCATATTCCAGGATTTACATTCTAGGTTCCATATTCCAGAGGGTGTATTCCAGAGGTATGGTAGGTTCCAGGCATTATATTCCAGCAGGCTCTTTTCTTTTCGTGGTTTCCCTTGCCACCGACCATCCCACATTTCTCTCTCTTTATCCTTCCTCCTCCCAGCAGGCTTTCCCGTCCTATTGGTTATTTTGTATCTCAGCCACCGATGGGAAAATTATGTTATGTTCTTACCTTGCCTGGACTTTGTGTGGGTGTGGGTTTTTTTTTTTTTTTTTTTTTTTTTTTGGTTGTTTGTGTCGTGTTTACGGTCACCTTACCCCATGGACTCTCTGTTTGTTTGTGTCGTGTTTACAATTTGCTCATCTGGACTCTTTGTTTGTTTGTTTGTTTGTGTCGTGTTTACAATTAGCTTATCTGGACTCACTGCAAAGTGTTCATATTTATTTATTTCTATAAGGAGCCCCTGTAATGTAATCAGAAAATTGGAAGTTAGAGAGTCCTGTAAACATTGTCACGAAACACTACCTATACATTATTAATGACAGGAGCTTGTTTCGTGGCATAGTTAGGAGGAAGCAGAAGTCACCAGGTCTCATACACGATCCTAATTATTATTATTATGGTCCTTTAACTTTAAAATATATATTTAATAACATAATATGGTATAGATACCTTTGCAACTCCCCCCCCCCCCTCTCTCTCTCTCTCTCTCTCTCTCTCTCTCTCTCTCTCTCTCTCTCTCTCTCTCTCTCTCTCTCTCTCTCGTATTTGGAAGAGAAATGGAAAGCGAATTTAATCAGAGTTAATCACTCTAAATAGGAAAAAAGGCAAAATATTGTGTGTCGAAAATTGTGTGTCGAAAAATGTGTGACCAAAATTGTGTGACGAAAATTTTGTGACGAAAATTGTGTGACGAAAATTGTGAAATAAGAGAGAGAGAGAGAGAGAGAGAGAGAGAGAGAGAGAGAGAGAGAGAGAGAGAGAGAGAGAGAGAGAGAGAGAGAGAGAGAGAGAGAGAGAGAGAGGGAGCATGACGTATGTGTGCGTGTGTAGGAATATTAAAGTTTGAATGAGTTAAAGTGGTGAAGTGTGTGTGCTTTGTGCTTGGAGGGAGATGATGTGTCGTCTAGTGAGGAGGTGCTTGTAACAGTTCAAGTATAAGGAAGTATGAGCAGGTATATATGCTTGTACCAGTTCAAGTATAAGGAAGTATGAGCAGGTATATATGCTTGTAGTGCCTTCTTGTCTGTATACCTCACACACACCTGTATAATGTACAGTTGACTGACGAAGTTTGTTTCGGACAACGAAGCACCAGATTAAATTTCGGATTCCCTTATCATTGCGATGCCCAAACGTTGTACACTCACGGTCAGAAATTGTGTCCCGATCCTCTGAGTCCGGCACAGTACAGTCGGCGGCAAAAGTCCTGTAGCCTCGCTTGCTTGCTTCACCGAGGCACGCAATGTTCATAGACTCGAGATTATTAGGTGTAGAAAACGTGTGTATTTCTCGAGTCCATGAACACTCCCTGTCTCGGTGAAGCAGGTAGTAATATCCACAACTATTTGTAGGGACTATAAGCATGTATAACAGAAGGAAATATACATATCCTTCTGTAATACATACTTATAATCCCTACAAACAATATGGACATTAATATATTTAATGTTGTATCAATAGTTGTCGCAATACATTTTTTGGCAACTGTACATATCTCGGACTTGGACTCAGGTGGGCTGTATAGGGATTGTGGTGGGTGACTGTACAGTATTTTCTCTACTTCTTCCCTTCCTTTACACAAACAAGAAAGCATCCTATGATATAATTATTGGTCATATGGTAAAGTAATGAATAAGGTACACGAATACACACATAATCATCTATCCATCCACAGTATATTCTTTATATTTTCTCTTTCTCCACACGAACAAGAAAGCATCTTATCATATACTAGATCATATGGTTACTAAAGTAGAGACGGGTACACATTTTATCCATCCATCCACTCACAGTATTTTCTCTATTCCTTCCTCTACTCTACATGAACATCCAAGCATCCTATGATACAATTGGTCATATAGTAAGTAATGGATACACGAGTACTCACCTCATCCATCTATTCGTTTGGTGTATGGAGTCGACCAATAGACTTTAAGCTCGTCCGATGCCGCCTATACAGGGAATACAGCATGTCCTGAAAAAAAAAAAAGATAAAATAAGTAAAAAGAATAAACAATATGAAAATTGAGCCCAACTATTTCGGCACGCATAGCATGGGGTTTATAGATTAATAAAATAAAAATCTCATAAAGTTGACATAGTCTGGTTCCAAAATTCGTCCAAAATTAAATTCCTCGGGGTCCAGTTTTGGTGTGGCATTGGAAGCCCCAGTTGAAGGCAAACGTGGCTCCACCTCACCACCTTCCTGCTCGGCTTTGACACACGACCTGACTGACTGGGGTGAGGAGTGAAAGGGGAAGAAGGAAGTGTCGGTGGAAGTGGGAAGGTGAGGATGGGAAGGGAGGAGAGAGAGAGAGAGAGGGGGATAAAGGAGGGGGCAAAGGCAGAAGAGGGGAGAGACGAGAGAAGGTTTCTCGGCAAACAAACAGAGGGGAGCTGTCAAACGTTTACACTAGTCATCCCAATGCGGATTATTATTATTATTACTATTATTGTCCACGACTGCATAAATAACTGTGTTTGTGAAGACGTTGTCATGTCCTTTCGAGTTTTACTGGATTAGTGGTGCAGTCTTCGTGACCTTAGAGACGTCAACAACAATACAGTTACATTGCCTTCACGTGAATGCGTTCAATGTTCACCTTCATAATAATACGGTACTTGTAACACTGTGCCTTTTGTTCGGCCTCGAGTGTCCAATGCTCGTTCTTGTCTACAGGTTTTGGTCTGGCTGTTCAGTGCTGCTCAGGTTTCCAGCTTCAAAATCTATCAGTTACCTGAGTTGTGAGATGAGTGGGTGGAACGGAACTGTTGTCAGCAATTGGAGGGCCACCGATTCCTCCAAACTATGCCAGGAAGCAAATCACCTCAGTGTTACTAATAGGGGATCTGTTTCGTGACAAAGTTTGGAGGAATCAGAGACTTTCCAATTTACACAAGGTGATAAAAACATAGGTGCATAATAGGCCAGAAAAAAAACCTACTACCACCATGGAGAAGGAGACATAGAGGAAGGAGAATAAACACGAAGGTAACCAAGGAAAGGAGGGACAACTAAAGAGAGGAAGAGGATCGACTCAAATACAAAGGTGCGTCCAAACCCTTACATCGCCGACAGCTTTGCCTGAAATATCTATGGACGGGTGTTTCTGCTTTAAGCTTTACCCTGGTTTGTGTACCTTCCATTTCCTCTATTTGCTTGCCTGTCTCCAGTATCTGTGTGTGTGTTTGTGTGTATGTGCGTGTGTGTGTGTGTGTAGTAAATTAGAAGATGGCACTTAACCTATATAAATTGGAAAGTTTCTCAACCACGGAACAGAGGTTAGCTGTGTGTGTCACCCCAATGTGGATAATTATTAATGTCCACGACTGTACATCCGTCAACGTGGGTGTCTGGCCCTGAAATTGCTTTGTAAAATGACTCTGGGTTTGCGCGGCTAATTAATCTTAAATCCTGAAGCCTTAGTAGCGATATACGACTCTCTAGTATTTTTTCACCTGCCACAGCTGTGTACTCGCTCACTCTTCTTTACTTTTACGCTATTTTCTCTACATTTCTGTAACTATCATTCGCTTAATTAACACAGTTGTTACTTGCAAATTCTCTCTCTCTCTCTCTCTCTCTCTCTCTCTCTCTCTCTCTCTCTCTCTCTCTCTCTCTCTCTCTCTCTCTCTCTCTCTCTCTCTCTCTCTCTCCTATTATTACTATTACTATTACTATTACTACTATTACTTTAACACAGGCCCAATAAGTCACTTAGAGCCTATATGGTAATGAATAAGATGAGTGTAAAATGATGAGTAAGTGGTGGATACAAACACAGTATATATTATTCATTATACATTATAGAATCTACTGTACTTTCCTCCTTCTTGCTCCTGGTAGTTAAAATCCCATCCCAGGTCGCGTTTTCCAACCCCAAACTCTTTGCTTTTAGCGTAAATTTTTGAGAAGCGGGAAAAAGTCACTAAAAAAGAGACTATAAATAATAAACTCGATTGTATAAACTGTACACGACACATGAAGGTATTTTTACTTTTAAGGGAATCTGTGATGTAGTCAGAAAATTGGAGGTAAATGAGTCCTTCACATATTGCCACGAAACACTACCTCTATGGAAGGAGCTGGTTTGGTGGCACAGTCTGGAGGAATCAGAAGCCTCCAATTCTCATACACGATCACAGGGTCCTTAATATTGTGTTGGTGAATTGGACGCTCTCTGATTCCTCCAAACTATGCCACGAAACCAATCCCCGTTTAGTGGTGCCATTGAGGGAATCAGTTTTCTTGATATTGGGAGAAATGGATCATCTTTCACTTGGGCTGTACCACGAATTCCTGTGTCCAACTGTACACATGCCACCACAATGTTCCACAGCCCAGACCAGTCCAGCCGCATATGATATACGGCACACAATTTTACAATGCTCTCAGCTACACCATTATAAACTAGTAAACATGCCACTGTAATTCATACCGAGCCATAAAAACAAGACCTACATATACGCTTTACTCTACAACATACCTCACTACAACAATATATCACAACAACAACATCATCACATTTATTGCCGATTCATAAATAAAGACCAACATAACGCTTTACTTTACAACATACCTCACTACAACAATATATCACAACAACAACATCATCACATTTATTGTCGATTCATAAATAAAGACCTACATCACATTACATCACAACATTCCTAACTACAACGAAATCACATTACTGTCACTACACATTAAAGAAACACCTACACAACATATTACTTTACAACATACCTAACTACAACAACAACAACAACATCACACATTAAGGGGAGGGTATAGTTCTGACATTTTTGGAGATTACGATTCCTCCAAATTATTCCAGGCAACAGGATACCATTATTTTTCTTTATCTGGGTATGTTTTCTGGCATACGTTGGAGGAATCAAGGCACTGTAATGTACCAAAAGTATACTCTCCCCTTAATTAAAAACCCTGTGATCGTCTATGTAAATTCCTCCTGATTCCTTCTGACCATGCCACCAAACAACCTCCTTCCATATAGGTGGTGTTTCGTGGCAATATTTGAAGGACTCGCTAACTCCAATTTTCTGACTACATCACAGGGTCCCTTTAATTAAGAGGAGGTTCTCTTATTGTTGAATGGAGGCCACCGATTCCTCCAAACTATGCCAGGAAGCAAATCACCTCAGTGTTATTAATAGGGGATCTGTTTCGTGACAAAGTTTGGAGGAATCAGAGACTTTCCAATTTACCAACAAAATAATCTCTCCTCAACACAGATCACGAGAGTAACTCAACACACAACACCACACAACACTAAACAATACACCAACAGTATGATAATTTATGTTCTTGTCACAATACAACACACTATATACAACACCACACAAATATACATACTACACCCCAACACCCCATCAGAGTACTTCATCACAACACTAAGCAATACAACCAACACAACAGTACACACACCACACCATACATTCGCTTCTCATTGACATTAACAGATTAAGCCGTCCAATAATTTTTCAGACCGATTTATACACAACTGGGCCAGCTTTCCATTTTTGCCCCATACATATGGTGGGCAATTCATCTGCTACCACCGCTATAATTAATGCAGAGTTAGTAATTCATTGCAGACGGAATATTCAGTATATGGAAGGCACTGTTTCATAACTATACTATATATATATATATATATATATATATATATATATATATATATATATATATATATATATATATATATATATATATATATATATATATATATATATATAAATATATATACAATACGTGGACAAATTTATAATGTACGGATGAGCAAGTTATCACTATGAATGAATCAGTGATGAAAATGTAAATAAACCAGAATATGTAAAGTAAATATATATATCCAGTATATGTGACTGAATGAGTTGAGGAATACGTGAGCTAATACGCTGATGAACACGTATGAGTGAATTGGTGGACGACTGAATGAAGATATAACCTGAATCCGGATTTACCGTCTCTTTCACCCAGACACACTATGGAAGGGAACCGTGAGCAAGGAGTGAGGCTAAAGGGAGGGAGGGAGGTGATGAAGGAAAGATGAAGGAAAATGAGGAATTGGTAAAAGGGAAGGAGAGATGAAAAAAAGGGAAAGGGAGGTAGATGATGAAAGAAAGTGAGGAATTGGTAAAGGTGAAGATTGAGAGATGAAGGAAAGAGGGAAAGTGATGAAAGGGGAAGAAGGAGAGACAAAGGAAAATGAGGAATTGGTAAAAGTGAAGACTAAGACTAAGTAACTGCAATACTACAACATTATTAGTTTTTTTTTTTTTTTTGTAATATTAGACTACGTAACTGCAATACAACAACATTATTATTCGGTTTGTTGTTTTGTTAATCACAGAGTCACTTGGTAGACCCAATCAATACAGTACTTCCAGAATAATGAATGACCTCCCTTTCCATAATTATTGCCTGTGTAAATATTTGTGGCCAATAGCACAGTACGAGCATCATTATACTTTACCTTATGTATTTCATTATGGTTAGTGTGGCGTTGGTGTTGGTGTTGGTGTTGGTGGTGTTGACATTAAGGTGACTTGGTTATAGGTTGGGTCTGTGACATTTACTGTTGACTGACAGTTGTCTTGATTATAATTCACCTTCTATTTTGGTCGAACGAATCTTGTCAGATGTAATCCATCACTGAAAATGTATTGTGTTTGATTCTTGAACAATGTATTATGTACCAATGCTCGAAATAAACTGTGCACTATCTTGAACAAAATTTCTCTCTCTCTCTGTATATATATATATATATATATATATATATATATATATATATATATATATATATATATATATATATATATATATATATATATATATATATATATATATATATATATATATACACACAGTACTGTATGTATAAAGGCGTGCAGAATCATTATCATTTAGTGAGTTTATGAAGAAAATTCTACTTCAAATAGTTATATGTTGGAGGCAGCAGGAAAGACTTACAAGCCACATTAAGGGCAGGCGGATGTCCTCTAATCTCTCATTGCAGAATTCACTCCATTTCAGCTCAACAAACAAGATTATGCGACTAACTGCACCAGGGCAATTAAGGCAGTCAGCCACAATGAGCTTATAAACTTTGAAGGGAGGGATGATTTAAGCTTTAAGTCTCGCATCAAAGAGATGCAGATTACTTAACACGACCTTTGGTACTAGATATTAAGTCCAAAAGATAAAGGATAACTTTCTATAGATCTGTCTGTGCTATAGATGGACTAAGTACCTTGAATAACTTGCCTCAACCACAAGCAACTCCACTTGTGGGAAGCAGCTTTTAGTATGAGGTCCTTAATTAATATACAAATCACGGTCCACATAGTACTATATGGACCGTGATACAAAGGAATACAAAGGAAGTACAGGCAACAGGAAGTCCATAGTGACCTTTTACGAGGTTACCTGTTTATCTACGTTAATCTAGACTACGTGTTGAAGGAAAGGATAGATAAAGGACAAGGCTCCTCCCCACCCACCACTCCCACCGGGTATTAGGGTTGGAAAAACAGGTAGAAAATAATACCTTGCTCGTTTATGGTGAAAGAAATATATCCCTATTAGGACCCTTTGGAAATATTGGTGTCATTACTCGCCTCGACCCTCCTATATCAAGTTATCGATCTTGTATTTAACACCAGCAAACTTTTTCCTATTACCTTCAGCTTCATATCGTTAGAGTTTTTCAATTTCGCACAACCTGGCACCATACTTATATCCTCATTTTAATTGAGTGATTGATTGATTGATTGATATTAGGCGCCGCAACACCGAGGTCATATGGCGCCCGGGGATAAGGTCATTGAGAGGTGGGGGTTGGTCAGTAAGCACAAAAGATAACAGATGAAAAAACGGGACAGTTGGAGAAGTGAAAGTCCATTTTAGTCGCCTTTTACGACAAGCAGGGACACTGGTGAGGTATTCGTAGCTCCTCTTACCTACCCCAGGTGGATCATATTCATAGTGTTAGTAAGTCTGTTCATACTACTTATTATTATTATTATTATTATTATTATTATTATTATTATTATTAGTAGTAGTAGTAGTATTAACATTCTTTCTGAATACACATTTTCCTTTTTCTAAATTGTATTGCTTGCCTGAATGCCTGTCTGCCTTCCTCTTTCTCCCTTCCTTCCTTCCTTCCTTTCTTATCCCCCTCACATCGCCCCTCTCTCCCTCCATCCGTCTTCACTCATTTCCAGCATGTCTGTCTGTCTGTTTGTCCCTAGCTCCCTCCACTCTTTTCTACTCTGCCAGCCTTCCTTTCTGCCAGTTTTCTTGCTTCTTTCACTCGGCCCATCCCTCCCACCCACCCTGCCATATTGCCTGCCCTCCAGCCAACTTCTTTATATGGAAAGTTCAGATCGTTTGCAAATGATTAGCTGCAACTTTGTGGGACGCTGAAGAGGCGAGGCGGTGCTGGAGGAAAGAGGGAAGAGGGAACTAGAGGGAGAACTGAACGTGGAGAGAGGAAAGAATAGGAACGAAATAAACAAAGATGTATTAAGGGACCCTGTGATGTAGTCAGAAAATTGGAGATAAATGAGACCTTCAAATATTGCCACGAAACACCACATATAGGGAAGGAGCGTGTTTCGTGGTATGGTCAGGAGGAATCAGAAGGCTCCAATTTTTGTACACGTTCGCAGGGTCCTTAATTAAAGGGGGTATTAGTGTAAAGTGTTGTTTGTGGTAAATCTGTAACAACGGATTCCTTCAAACTATTCCAGGCAACAGGAGGATACCTTTATAAGTATTCATCAGTTCTGTTTCCTGAAGTACTTTGGAGGAATCAAGGCAATGCAATGGAGAAGGGAAGTTAAGAGTGGAAAGAGGAGTAGGGGTGAAAGAGGAGTAGGAGTGAATGAGGAGTAGGAGTGAATGAAGAGTAGGAGTGAATGAGGAGTAGGGGTGAAAGAGGAGTAGGAGTGAATGAAGAGTAGGAGTGAATGAGGAGTAGGGGTGAAAAGAAGAGTAGGGGTGATAGGGGAGTAGGGGTGATCAAAAGGGGAGTAGGGGTGAAAGAGGAGTAGGGGTGAAAGAGGAGTAGGGGTGAAAGGGGAGTAGGGGTGAAAGGGGAGTAGGAGTGAATGAGGAGTAGGAGTGAATGAGGAGTAGGAGTGAATGAGGAGTAGAAGTGAAAGATTAGTTGGGGTGAGGGGAAGTACAAAGGAGAAAGGATTTGGGATGGAAAGGGATTAAGTTGGGGATGAGAGAGGATTTGGGATGGAAAGGGATTAAGTTGGGGATGAGAGAGAGAGGATTTGGAATGGGTTCAAATAGGTTGAGCGTGAGGGCGAAATTCCTGAGGTGAGGTTTGGTGAAGAAAAAGGTCGACTATGGTGAGAAATGGACAATGGGTGAGGAAATGAAGATAAGTTGAGGGTGAGAGGGTGACCTTTGGAGAGATGGGTAGGTAAGGTGACGGTATGGAGTGAAATGAAAGGATAGGGAGAGTAAATGGACGGAAATGACGGTAGGAGTGGAATGAAAGGATAGGGAGAGTAAATAGACGGAAATGACGGTAGGTAAGGTGATGGAATGGAGTGGAAGGAAAGGATAGGGAGAGTAAATAGACGGAAATGACAGTAGGAGTGGAATGAAAGGATAGGGAGGGTAAATAGACGGAAATGACGGTGGTGTTAGGGAAAGAGGGAATGAGAGAGATATGGAGGGAAGAGAGAAAGAGGGAAGGAGAGAGAAAGAGGGAAGGAGAGAGAAAGAGGGAAGGAGAGAGAAAGAGGGAAGGAGAGAGAAAGAGGGAAGGAGAGAGAAAGCGGCAAGGAGAGAGAAAAAGGGAAGGAGAGAGAAAGAGGGAAGGGGTAAGGAAAGAGGGAATGATAAAGAGAGATGTGACAAAGAAACGAAGGACAGGTATGGAGAAAAGAGTAAAAAGAAAGAGGAAAGGGTTAGGGAAGAAGGGAGAAGCATAAAGAATGAAAATAATAAAGGGATCCTGTGATGAAGTCAGTCAGAAAATTGAAGATAAATGAGTCCTTCAAATATGGCCACGAAACACACAACACCTTCTGTACTTACATGGAAAGAGTTTGTTTTGCAGCTTGGTCAGGAGGAATCAGAAGCCTCCAATTTTCATACACGATCACAGGGGGAGGGGAAGTGTAAGGAAAAAGGAGGCGAGGTGAGGTGGGGGGAAGAGGGGTAAGCAAGGATGATAAAGAGGAAAGAGAAAGGAAAATATGAAGGAAAGAAATGAAGGAAATGAGAGAGGGATATAGGAAGGAGGTAGGAAGGAAGAAGGAAAATAGGAAGGTAAGTAGTTAGTGATGAGATAGGAAAGAGGAAGGAAAAGAGAAAGGAGGAAAGAAAATACAAATTATGAATGAAGGAAAAAGGAAGGAAAATAGGAAGGAGGAAGCAAGGGAAGGAAATATACGGTAGGAGAGAAAAAGAAGAGGGACTGGACGGGTAAGGAGGAAAGAAGGTATAGGGATGGAAGGTGACGAAGTGTGAGGAGAAAAGTGAAGGAGGAAGTAGAGAAATTTCCGGAGTGTGATGAAGGAAGGGAAGTGTGAGGGAAGAAGAGAGGAAACGGAGAGAGTGGAGGTGGAGGGAGAGTGAGAGTGGAGGGGGAGAGTGGAGTGAGAGGGAGAGGGAGAAGGGAAGGAGAGAGGAGTGAAAGAGGAAAAGAAGATATAGGTAAGTAGAAAAAGAGAGGGAATAAATGGAGAGGGGGAAAAGGGAAGGAGAGAAGAGTGAACGAGGAAAGTAAGATATATGTAAGTAGAAAAAGTGGGAATAATTGGAGAGGGGGAGGAAGGGAAGGAGAGGGGGAGAAGGGAAGGAGAGAGAAGAGTGAACGAGGAAAGTAAGATATATGAAAATATGAAAATGTGTGTGTGTGTGTGTGTGTGTATGTATGTATGTCTGTATGTATGTATGTCTGTATGTGTGAATGTTTGTGCGTGGACATAAAAAACAACAACAACAAGAAACCGCTGACCCCGACCACAACACGTAATTAAGGGGATTATAATGTAAGCCACTTTTTTAACCTCCTCCACCCCTCAGTCCTCACTCAACCAAGGTAGGTAGGTAGGAAATAGGATGTGGTTGTGGTTGAGGTTGTGGTTGTTGTTGTTGTTGTTGTTGGTAATGTTGTACTTGGTGTATTTTCTATTGTCAGTTTTTATAGGTCTGTGTTGTTGTTATGGTTGTTGTTGTTGTTGTTGTTGTTTGTTTGGTGCTAATGTTGTATATGGTGTATTATTTATTGTCATGTCACTTATCTTGTTATTTCCATTATTATTTTCATTATTATTATTATTATTATTATTATTATTTTTTTTTTTTTTTTTTTTTTTTTTTTGTGAAGGCATCATAATCATGTGTTCTAGATTACTCTTCTAGTTTATATTTTGTTTTTTGTTGTTGTTATTGTTGGTGGTGGTGGTACTGTAATGTTATTGTTTTGACTGTTATTCGTGGGTATAACAATGTTTTTAACTCTTGAATGTACAGTTGGTCAAAGGAATTCTTACACTGGCTATATGGAAAGAGAGGTCATTCATAATTCTGGAAGTACTGTAATAAATGGTCTACCAAGTGACTCGGTTCTTAGCAAAACAATAATCCTAATAATAATAATGTTGTATTGCAGTTACGTAGTTTTTACAATTTCACAATGTTGTAAACACTCGAAAACAAAAGCGTGTGTACGAATTCTTGTGACCAATAGTACAGAACTTTGTGTGTGTGTGTTTTTGTTTTGATTTATTTGTTTGTTTGTGAGGTTGAATATATCTCAGGAAGAATAAACAAAGGTTAGTGGTGCATAGCTTTGTGGGGACCTGAATATTAAATGATTCCTTTGTAGTGGTGAAGCCAGTTGTAGTCTGTCAGGGCATGCACGTTTATCAAAAGATTACCTCAA
Organism: Petrolisthes manimaculis; assembly: GCA_034508575.1. NCBI lineage: Eukaryota > Metazoa > Arthropoda > Malacostraca > Decapoda > Porcellanidae > Petrolisthes > Petrolisthes manimaculis. The sequence goes on along the minus strand of JAWZYT010003981.1, from coordinate 12,915 downwards.
TTTGTCGAGAATTTAGCTACGGTTGAAAGGAGGCTTGTCTTTTTCCCCAAGAACGTTTGTGAGCTTTAATTCTCTGTGATCATGTATGAAAATTGAAGGCTTCTTAATTCTCCTGACCATGTCGCGAAACAAGCTCCTTCCATATAGTCCTATATAGGTGGTGTTTCATGGCAACATTTGAAGGACTCGTTTATCTCCAATTTTCTTACTACATCACAGGGTCCCTTAACAATGTTGGGAGGAATATACTGTTCACTGTTTCACATAAAGTAGTAACCCTAACGGAAGTTCAGTTTGCTCCCCTCCCCCAAAGGGCCTCTCACTGCAGACAATCCTTGATCATTAAAACGAGAAACCGACCCACGAGCTATTTAGTTACAGAATTATGAGGTGTTCTATAAATTGTCACTATAAATTGTCACAATTAATTGTCACAATTAATTATCACTATTAATTATTACTATTAATTGTCACTATTAATTATTACTATTAATTGTTACTATTAATTATCACTATTAATTATCACTATTAATTATCACTATTAATTATTACTATTAATTGTTACTATTAATTATCACTATTAATTATCACTATTAATTATTACTATTAATTGTTACTATTAATTGTTACTATTAATTGTTACTATTAATTGTTACTATTAATTGTTACTATTAATTATCACTATTAATTATCACTATTAATAAGGAAATACACTTCACGTGGATTTTTCATCCGTTTGGTCAGATCTCGTCAAGTCCACTAGAAAGTGACCAGATCCTACAACCATCTTTATTCTAGCCCTGTGAGAGAATAAAGTCAGCCCCCCCCCCCCCCCTGGAGTAATCAATATTTAGTAATGAGATTCATGATTTATTGTCTCCAGATTATAAAACCTGACCCAACTTAACCCAACTTAAACCTAGGCTACATAATTATGTACCTTCCAAGTTATTTAGGGACCTACAGTACGTATAAGTGACTGTCCTGTGATGCTGCTTTTAAATTGAAGGTTTCTGATACCTCCCTACTGTGCCACGAAACACACCCCTTCAATGTAGGTGGTGTTTCGGGACAATATTTGAAGGACTCAGAAAGCTCCAATTTGTCTTACTATATACATAACAAGGTCCTTAAATTGTGGTGTAGTTATTTGGCCTAATTATAAAAGAGATGTGTATTGAACCAAAGAGTGTAAAATATCACTATATGAATTGGAAAGGTTAAAAGGGGTTGGTTCATATACTTTGGGTACATTGTAGGACTCATAATTCCTCCTTAATTAAGTAAACAGGGCCAGATTATATCACGAAAAATATTGGTGTCCTGTTGCATGAAATAGTTTGGATGAATCAGTCGACTATATTTTACTGGACATAAAATATAGACATGGAAGCGGATTTTTATGATATAATAATGAGGGGGGGGGGGATTCCATTTTCTGCCTCACCAGTCCAAAAATGTGTCACTTTTGATCTGTTAAACAAAATATGCAAGCCCACCTCATATTCGCGTACATCAATAAAATTACGCAAATAATTTACATAATGGCCAGTGCTAGGATCAGGATAGTTAAATTTTATTAACTGGCTCGCTATTCATTTATCTCTATGGTCAATAAATTATCCATTATATCGTGACTCAGACCCATATTCGGCGTTAATCGTCCATTCATAATGTGAATTATTGTGATATGATAGTTGTGAGGGAAGTAACGGACAGGCACAGAAAAATACACACATAAACGAGATTAAAATGGTAGATTCAGAAAAGTTAATCTCTCTCTCTCTCTCTCTCTCTCTCTCTCTCTCTCTCTCTCTCTCTCTCTCTCTCTCTCTCTCTCTCTCTTGTTGTCGTAATGAAGTACAGTATCATATTACTGATTTGTCACCATACAGTTCAATATTCTGTAAGACTTAACGGAAATTTTCAAAGAACATTTATGTGTTGAGTTGAAGATCGACTAAAAAAATATCTTTGCTGGTTTACCTAAAGAAGATATTATATAAATATAACAACATTCTACTGAGTAATCAGTCACGCCTTATAGTCAAGGCAAAATATACATTGTGCCGAACCTGCTACTCAACCAAGCAGAGACGAGTTGTAACAAAAATGGCGCCCTATTCACCCAGCCAATCAGGAGAAGCAGCAGAAATTTTGGCTGTCCAGTATCTCTCTCTATATAGGGTCTCTATCCTGCCCCACAGACCCCCGGTACGCTCTGGTCCCAGTGGAAAAACAAATGAATATAAAGAAGGAGAAATAAATAGATCGATAGAATGATAGATTGATAAAGTAGAGATAGATAGATATAAGGAAATATAGAAACTGGTAATGAAGAAAGAGCAATGTAGGCTATTATATCGCTTCTGGAACCCAAAACATATCGAATTTTTTGGGTGTTTTGTCGCAAGTAACACGAATTTCAGTACTATGGGAAACAGGAATTCGTAAACACGTTGTTATTTTCTAAGGTTTACATCATATGGAAAATGTAAGACTTCGTTACTGCAACAGAAAAACATCATTATAATTTATGTGTTGTTTTGCTAATCACGAGTCACTTAGTAGGTCATTCATTATATAGTACTTCCAGAATGATGATGACCTCTTGTTCCATAATATTATAGCCTGTGTAAGAATTCATGTGGCCGACCGTATAAGATATTCCAGACACAAGGAAGGCAGGAAGTTAGAGAAGAGAAAGAGAGAGAGAGGAAGGGAGAGAAGAGGAAGGGAGAGAAGAGAAAGAGAGAGAGGAAGTAAGAGAAGAGAAAGAGAGAGAGAGAGGAAGGGAGAGAAGAGAAAGAGAGAGAGGAAGTAAGAGAAGAGAAAGAGAGAGAGGAAGTAAGAGAAGAGAAAGAGAGAGAGGAAGTAAGAGAAGAGAAAGAGAAAGAGAGAGATGAGAGGAAGGGAGAGAAGAGAAAGAGAGAGAGAGGAAGGGAGAGAAGAGAAAGAGAGAGAGGAAGTACAAGAAGAGAAAGAGAGAGAGAGGAAGGGAGAGGTGAGAAAGAGAGAGAGAGGAAGTAAGAGAAGAGAAAGAGAGAGAGAGGAAGTAAGAGAAGAGAAAGAGAGAGAGAGGAAGTAAGAGAAGAGAGAGAGAGGAAGTAAGAGAAGAGAGAGAGAGAGGAAGGAGAGGTGAATGAACAGAGAGACTTAAAGATGATGGTAAAAGAGGTGTTAAGGCGGAAAGAACCGAGGGGAGAGGGAGAGAAAAAAAAGTGAGAGAGGAGAGGACAAATGCAGGATGGGTTGAGAGAGAGAGAGAGAGAGAGAGAGAGAGAGAGAGAGAGAGAGAGAGAGAGAGAGAGAGAGAGAGAGAGAGAGAGAGAGAGAGAGAGAGAGAGAGAGAGAGAGAGAGAGAGAGGGGGGGAAGGAGAGAGAGAGAAACAAGAACATGAATGAAAACCCTTCAAAAGCTCCGGATCTTAATGATAACACAAAGTATATAATATAGGCTAAACGGAGCTACTGTAGGTGTCAAAAAGATTGTATAAACACAGGCTAGATATATATATATATAGAAATGTAAAACTCTTGCTTTCGCCTGTGTTTTACCCCCACCCAACCTTCCATATAAATTTGTCAGTGTGAATCAATCGTGCTATAAATGTGTGTGTGTGTGTGTGTGTGTGTGTGTGTGTGTGTGTGTGTGTGTGTGTGTGTGTGTGTGTGTGTGTGTGTGTGTGTGTGTGTGTGTGTGTGTGTGTGTGTGTGTGTGTGTGTGTGTGTGTGTGTGTGTGTGTGTGTGTGTGTGTGTGTGTGTGTGTGTGTGTGTGTGTGTGTGTGTGTGTGTGTGTGTGTGTGATATAAACATGCATCTAGTACGTTTGCGAGTATGCAGAGAAATTTATGTGTGTGTGTGTGTGTGTGTGTGTGTGTGTGTGTGTGTATGTGTGTGTGTGTGTGTGTGTGTGTGTGTGTATATATATATAAACATGCATCTCGTACGTTTGTGAGTACGCAGAGACATTTTTTGAAAAGTCTGATTCATCTTGTAGCGTGTTTTATGTGTGTTTGTTTTCTTAACTTGAACTCCAAGTTTCTGCTCGTAAAACTCAACTTCCTTTTGCCGCCCAAGCTTTCTTCCTGCCAACCTCTCTCTCTCTCACTCTCACTCTCTCTCTCTCTCTCTCTCTCTCTCTCTCTCTCTCTCTCAGACTAACTAACCTCAGCAAATTGTACACTAAGGACAGTAATTGCTTTCTCCCTGTCCCATATTTCTCCTTCCCCCTTCCTCCTCTCCTATTTGTTTTTCTCTCTTGCTTCCACTTCTTCTCTTTTGCTTTATGATGACATTTCTCTTCTCCTCCCCATTCATTATTTTTTCACTTACATCTCACTATTTCTCTATTAGCTCGATATCTTTTCACTTTTTTTAATATTTCTTTGCTTTTTTTGGCATTCCAGCTCCCCTTCCCCCCCCCTCTCTCTCTCTCTCCCTTTATGGTTATTTCTATATTTGTTATTGCATTATCCCGTTTAATATTTTTTTTTTTTTCATAACTATATTCTCCTATACCGGTATTTATATTTCCCGACATCGTTTTTCTCGCATCTGTATATATATATATATATATATATATATATATATATATATATATATATATATATATATATATATATATATATATATATATATATATATTTTATATATATATATATATATCCTCCTCCTCCTCTTTCCCTTGACCTTCGCCTGATTTTTTTTAGTGGTCCTGACATACAATCCCTCTCCTACTCCAATCAGTACATTCACATCTATCAATCTCTCCTTCATTCTCCCTTCTCTTAGCACGTAATCAGACAGTTATCGTTTTCCATCCATCTACTAAGATTGTTCACTTTACTAGAAATAACCTCTTTTTATACCATGTGTTGCCCACAATCTAGTCCCGTTTTTCACACATACATTAGCATTATTATTCTACTCTCATTTACTCCTATACACCAAAATGGCCTGTTACCCTTTCCAATACTGTGTCGCCCACCTTATTAGCATTCATGTCTCTAAATACCATATCTCCCCCCTATCTCTTTCTTATCAGCAAACACTAAAAAAAAAAAAAAACACTCGTATAGATTCTCTCAGATAATAGTTCGTTCTTCTCTGTTATGATCCCTTTTTCTTCTTTGTTATGCTCCTTATACCTGGACCTTATGCTCTCACAACTATCCTACCTGCTTGTTTGTATCTTCCAACTATCTATCATTATCACCCACATCAGTCTTGCGTTTATCTCCTTCCACTCACTCACATTTTCCTACATCTCTTTATTCAGTATTTTCGCTACTGAATCTTTATTTAGCCTACCGTACTTCCTTTCCATCACTCCTGATAGTGTATAATATATATTTTAGCTATTTCAGACGTTACCTCCCTCTTTCCCTTCAGCTTTGTTTCGTTCGCTAAGGACCATGGCATCATTAAGTTTCTTTCGCTCATTATATATCCTGTCATTCAACGTTTATCTTCCCCATTACACCCGAGCACAGTCAAACAGGAAATTCTCAGACAGGGGAATCTTTCGACTCTCTGTGTACCGTACTGTCCCCCTTCCACCTCTGGCCTTGTAGCCATATTTTCTCAGGGAGGGAGACTGCTGAACCCTCGTCCCTGATTGGCGTTCTACAAGTATAGGTGGCTGACTACGGTAGTCGTCCATTGTCAACACCTTAGGAAAGGAAATGTGTGATGTGTTTTATGCATTAAAGAAAGAGTCTTTGTGAGTGTAAAAATTTGATGAAAAAACACATTTAACAATACAGTAAATAAATACGAGTGAGGGTGAATATGAGCCTGCAGAATAGGAGATACAAAAAATTACATATACATATACCGATACGCAATATATTTTGGGTACATAAATGCATTCGAGAACATGCGGTGCATGTGTGTGTGTGTGTACGTATGTGTGTGTGTGTGTACGTATGTGTGTGTGTGTGTGTGTGTGTGAGAGAGAGAGAGAGAGAAACATCCCTGGTGCTTTTGTGTAAAACGCCAGGTCAGGTGAGGATTAAAAGCTGATAGGAAGGGGAAGGGCTAAGAACAGCTAATAATGCCAAGGTCCTTCCCTTGTATATATATATATATATTATTTACATACACCTACACACTTACACATTATTATATGTGACGTATTGTTGTTACTGATATTATATAACTCTCTCTCTCTCTCTCTCTCTCTCTCTCTCTCTCTCTCTCTCTCTCTCTCTCTCTCTCTCTCTCTCTCATACCTATACAAATGAAGGACCTCAGCATAATAACGTGTTGTTAACTCTTCACCTGCCTATCAGTTTTAATTCTCACCTGACACCACCTGGCATCTCACCCACCTATTTCAGGAGACCCCTACCTCCTTCCACCTGTATACACGCACACACACACAAACACACACGCACGCAACCCCCACCCCCTCCCCTCTCACTTTCTCCTCACAATCAATTTCAACACACACGCCACTGTATGTTTCTAAGGTGACATTCTCTTATTGGTCAATTGAAAAGTCTTCGATTCCTCCAAACTATATGCCATGAAACACATCCCCAATAATTATGTAAGTACAGTTGGACACATGAAGTAGTGGCATTTTTTTACTGAATATTTCGTCTATTTTTTCTTTTCATTGTCATCTTCTGCTTGGACTATCTTTAACTTATTCTCCCAGCTCCTTCTCTCGTCTCTCCTCTCCCATTTTTCATATATATATCATTCCTGTACTTCCCTTCCCTCTCCTCCCCTTTCATCTTTTACTTTTTTTTTATCTTTCACTTTCTTCTATCTTTCCATCCTCCCATTCCCTCCCATTCCCTTACATCCTCTCTCCATCTCTCATCTCCCGTCTTCCATTGACCGTGACTCATGAGGTGGAAATTGACAAATAGGAAATGCCACGACTGATTAAACAGCAAAAATTACATGAATCTGAGATGAGAGTAATAAGGGCGACATTCATGCATCTGCTGCTGGAACTTGGTCTCTATGTACGGTACAGTCGGCCTCTGGAATTCTTATACACCACTGTGACATCAAGGGTTCGTAACAAATAAAAAAATTGCATACATTTATTTCCTAACAGTATACTTTTCTAGTCACGTTATTTGGGTAATACTTGAATACAGATCCCTTTGTCTTCCTCTCATTAACTCTTCTCCTTTCCACCCGACTCTTCCAAACATTATTATTATTACTATTACTATTACTATTACTATTACTATTATTATTATTATTATCATTATTATTATCATTATTATTATTATCATTTTTTTTTTTTTTTTTTTTTTTTTTTTTGCGCGCACCAAATTGCGACCTAGATCCTTGAAGGGGTCAAGCGAGTATTTAGTTCATAATACTAATACTAGGGGTCCAGCCATGTAGCTTCCTTCACCCACGTCACAGAAGGTCCACACCGTCACCTACTCACTCGGTTTATCCTGCCTTCACAACAGTTACTCCTCTGTCTCAACCACTCATGTCCTAATTCTCTCATCCTCCTCCTCTTCCTTCTCCTTCTTCTCTTCCTACTTCTCTTCCTCCTCCTCCTTCTCCTTCTTCTCTTCCTACTTCTCTTCCTCCTCCTCCTTCTCCTTCTTCTCTTCCTCCTCCTCCTTCTCCTTCTTCTCTTCCTACTTCTCTTCCTCCTCCTCCTTTTCTCTTCCTACTTCTCGTCCTCCTCCTCCTTCTCCTTCTTCTCTTCCTCCTCCTCCTTCTCCTCCTCCTTTCTCTTTCTCTTCCTCTCCTCCTTCTCCTCCTCTTCCTACTCATCCTTCTTCTCCCCCTTCTCTTTCTCCTCCATCTCCCCTTCCCCTACTTCCTGCTCCTCCTCTTCCTTCTCCTTCTCCTCCTCTTCCTTCTCCTTCTTCTCTTTCTTCTCCTACTCCTCTTTCTTCTCCTACTCCTCTTCCTCCTCAGTGACACTCCCTTCCATCAGTCATCACATTTTCATCTCTGTCCTCTCCACCTGTCTTTCTTCATTGTTATATCTCTCTCTATATATATACTCTTTCCTCCTGTCTTTCTTTCCTCATTCTTTCGTCTTTATCCTCTCCACCTTCTTTTTCCATTGTTATCTCTACCCTTCCCATTTGTATTTCTTATTTGTTATCTCTCACCTTTCACCTTCTATTTTATTTTCCTTCATCATCTGTTTTTCTTCAACTCTTTCCAGCACATTTTCTTCATGTTGATTTTTATACATAATTTGTATATACGGTATAATTTGAGTGCATTACATGAATACAGACATATGTATATAATATAATGCATGTATGTATGAATGTGTGTATGTACTATATATATATGTGTATTTATTTACATGTTTATCTATACCTATCATCTGTCTATTAATCTATCTGTCTATCTATCATCTATCTATGTGTCATTTATCTATCAATCTATTTACATCTCTATCTAGGTATCTATATATCATCAATCTATCTATCTATCTATCTATCTATCTATCTATCTATCTATCTATCTATCTATCTATCTATCTATCTATCTACATATCTATATCTCTATCTATCTAACTGTCAATCAATCTATAATACCATCTATAATTCTCAGTAGTTATATAAATCAATCTCTCTTTCTTTTCCCTTTTCAAACACACATACTGTTTTTTATTTCAACCTGCCAGTCTGTCTGTCTGTCCGTCTCATTTCTCATTCCCTCATATTTCATTTCTCATGCATGCTGTTGAGCTTCAGTGAACTTCATATCACTTTAACTCAATTTTCCCTTCAATCTCACTCACTAATATAATTGAACTTTTCTCCTTTCCTCCTCCTACTCCTCTTTCTCCCTCATTCTTTTTTTTTCTCTCTCTCTCTCTCTCAGTGTCTGTTTCTCTCTTCCTTCCTCTTTCTCCTTTTTCTCTTTTTCCCTTCAATCTCACACCCTAATATTATTGTAATTGCACTTTTCTCTCAACCTCCTCCTCTTTATATCTCATTCTATGTCTTTCTCTTAGTGTACATTCCCTTCATCTCTCTCTCTATCTATATCTCTATCTCTATCTCTCTCTCTCTCTCTCTCTCTCTCACACACACACACACACACACACACCTTGTTCCCTCATCCGTCTCTCCTACGTGCCAAGTGCGAAAACAATTAAACTTTTCAGTGTTTGTTTTTGCCTCAGAGGATAACAAGGATGTGAGGGGCAACGAGTCTTTTTTTATACCCGGGAACACAAGCTATCTAAAACATTAATAAATAAATAAATAAATAAATAAATAAATAAATAAATCTCACACCATGTTTTAAAAGGGGGATATTATACAGTCCTGGATACTAAGTTTTAAAACACATTATGGATATATACGGAAACTCGAGAAAATGGCTGACTGATGTTTTTTTTGTTTTTTTTTTCACGTTCTCATATATTATTATTATTGCTTGTAGTATATTAGAAGATAGTACCTACTTATTCTTTTTTTTTTTTTTTTTTTTTTTTTTGTGTGTGTGTGTGTGTATCTCTCTTTCGCCTTTCTATTCTATTCTAGCCCCCTTCTGTTTCTCATCTTATTTTCCTTTGCCCATTTCCTTCCGTAATTGTTTTCCCCTATTTCTCTTCAGTCTGATTTTGCATTTCAGTTTCCATCCCCAATTTTCTCCCACTTTCTCCTCCTCCTTTCTCTTCCTCCTTTCTCCTCCTCCTTTCTCCTTCTACTTCTCATCTTATCTTCCTTTACCAATCTCCTTTTGTTAATTCCCTCATTTATTCCCCTTCATTCTACTTCTCCTTTCACTTCCCATCCTCAGTCTCCTTCCTCCTTCTCTTTCCTTGCTTCGAGTTTGGCTTCAATACTGTAAGGTGTTTCTCTTGTATCGTTATTCACACTTTACATCCTAACTCCTTTCTTTATCAATTCATGTTACCCGTGTGTGTTGTGTATGAGAGAGAGAGAGAGAGAGAGAGAGAGAGAGAGAGAGAGAGAGAGAGAGAGAGAGAGAGAGAGAGAGAGAGAGAGAGAGAGAGAGAGAGAGAGAGAGAGAGAGTGAGAGAGAAAGAGAGAGAGAAAGAGAGAGAGAGAGAGAGAGACCAACCAACCACAGAATTAGGGTGAAGATTGAAAGACATAACGAGCACCAAGTTTTGCCTTTACCAAAGTTTGACGTTAGCCTTTCCTTCCTGTCCCATTCTTTCTTCCTTCCTTCCTCAATCTTCTTAGCCCTCTTCTGCATTCCACCTCCAGGGCTAGGTAGGTAGGTAGGTAGGTAGGTAGGTAGGGGGGTTAGGTAGGTATGGTAGGGGGCTAGGATACCTCCCCATTTCACTTCTCCAATTGTCCTTTTTATTTTTTGTGTTTTCTGTCCCACTTCTCAATCATCTTTATTCCTCTGGCGCCATATGACTTCGCTGTTGTGGCGCCTATCTATCTATCTATCTATCTATCAATCAATCCTCGGCGTTTCAGTGGATTTTTTTTTTTCCTCGTTCAGTTCTCATTTCTTTTTTCATCCCTTTTCTTCCTTTCCATCTCCAGCCTTCCTCTTCTTCAGTCTCCATCCAATGCATTTTCTATGTTCTCTAGTCTTCTCTTTATTCCACCTTTCCACTCTCACTCAATTCTTCTTCCAAATCCTTTCTCTCCTCATTCTGGTTTTTATCATTTTTTTTTTTTTTATTATTATTTTCTCTGTCTGCATTGCACCTTTCTTTTTATTCCTATGTTTCATTTTTATTCTCAACCTCTTCCACCATTCCTCTTTGATTCCTCCATGCACTCTTCATTTTCTTTATTTTGCATTCCAATTTTTTGCTTTTTTCATTATTCCTGTTTCTTCTTCTCATTTTTTTTTTATTATTATTCCCGTTTTTTTTTCTTCTCATTATTCCCGTTTCTTTTTCTCATTATTTCCGTTTCCTTCTTCTCATTATTATTCCTGTTTCTTCTTCTCATTATTCTCGTTCTTCTTCTCACTATTATTCCCGTTTTTTTCTTCTTCCCCTTTCACTCAAATCATTTCAACCTTGGCTTTGGATCTCATTTTCCTTTCTCGTTTTCCCAATTCCTTCTTATCATTTCTTCTTACGTTCCTCTCCACACCTAAATCACTAATTTCCCGTCTTTCTCATTTCGACCTCCGACTTTGCCTGGCTTCCCTTCCCTTCCCTTCCCACTCTCCACCTTTCTCAATTTCATCCATTTTTGCCATCCGTACCTTTCTGTATTATCCTCTATTATCATTCTCTCCCTTCCGATCTATCTTTTTTTTTTAATAGACATATTATATTATGAATCTTCCTGCTGTCCTACATAAATTTCCATGTTAGTTTTCCATACTACATGATATCTTTTTCTTTTCTGCCGGTTTCGTCTGGAGGAAGTGGTGGGTGGGGAGGAGCCTTCTTCTTTGCTATACTTTCCCTTAACCTTGTAGTTAGTTAGAATAGCAAAATCAAGCAGCCTTGGAAGAACCAGTAGGTCTGTTGCTGTTTGAATGTCTTTGTATTTATTTTTTTACTTTGTTTTTATTTTTTTGTTTTCATCCTTCTTTCTTAACGCTGCCTTCCTTTCTCGTTTCATTCATTCAGTCTTCCCATATTTCACCAGACTTAATAACTGTACTGTATATCTATCCTTCAACCCCCCTCCACCCTCCACCGCTCCCCTCGCTCTCGTTTCATCATTCTTCTTTCACAATCCATCACCAGACCTACAGTATATACCCTAAACCCTCCTCCACTCTCACATCTCCATTCCCTTTTTATTTCATTCATTCTTATTATCCATCTTCCACCAAACCTACTGTACTGTATAATATTATCCCTTCAACCCTCCTCCACTCTCACATCTCCATTCCTTTCTCAGGACTCCATCCACACACACTCTCTCTCACTCCCTTCCTTTTCTCAGACTCCATCCACACACTCTCTCTCACTCCCTTCCGCACGTTTCTACCTAATATACAACACATCAGGCGCACAGCCAGTGGTGTGTTGTGTTGTGTTGTGGCGGTGCATAAATCATCACACTTTAATTGTCACGTCTCCATCCCCATCAAGGCTAAGCTACCCCATCCCATCCTTACGCCTCACTCACTCACTTACTCACTCACTCACTCACAGCCACAACCTCCTCCTACCTACACACTTCATCTAACAAACCACGCCTCCTCATACACATATTCACACTTCAACACTAAGTTACACCCCTCTTACTCCTTGTACACTTCCACACTTATTACATCCCTCTCACTCCTTGTACACTTCTACACTTACACCCTCTCACTCCTTGTATACGTCTACACTAACTTACACCCCTGTCACACCTCCACCCTCATTCCTACACTTTCACTTACACTTACACCTCACTCCCTTACTTACACCCTACTTTACACCTACTGTACAATTTCAATCACACAGTATACTCTCACCTTTAAACTTTATTTACATCCTCACATTAAATATTGTACTCCCACTTATATCTCAATCTCATACTGACACTAGCATTTTAATTTGTGTTCTGAAAATGGACATAATCATCTGGAACACACACACACACACACACACACACACACACACACACACACACACACACACACACACACACACACACACACGCACACGCACGCACACGCACGCACACGCACACAAACACACACACACACGCACACAAACACAAACACACACACACACGAATAGCACTCAGACGAAAAAGAAACAAACACGGTTGTGAGATTTAAACCCGAAAGCTGCGGCTGGAATGGTTGAGTTGGTGAAGGGAGTTTCTTTACCCCGATAAGTTTCCCTCTGTACCCTAACAACACACACCTTAGTCTAGTCATGGAAGAGAGTTATGAATTAAATATAGTAACATTATATAACGACGAAGATGATTGGTAGATGAGCTGCCAGGATATTTCGTTCATAATATAACATAATGACAGAGCAAGACCTCATTATG
>JAWZYT010003980.1:70000-80276 GCA_034508575.1 Petrolisthes manimaculis | reverse complement strand
CTTACTAGTACCACTAATGAAAGAAATATTAGTTGTCTGGGAAACCGTAGTTGGGTCATAATCCTTTCCAGCCTGGGATCGGGTAACCGCACAACTAGGGAATAATCCTGGCTGATCCCTTTCTAAGTCGGTTGTAGGGTTGTAAGCAAGGGGTACCTGACTGATGGTCAGAAGGGGTACAACTTTCTCCCCTGCTAAATCATTTGCAAGGAGGAAATTTGCACCAGGTATAGGCAATTCCGGCTCTTCACTTACAGCTACTGTAACAGAGCCTTGAACCAAGGGACACATTAGGGATACTTTAGCCAAATAAGCTGGAAATGGTTCATGAAAGTCCTTAAGAAATACCCTTTCTCCAGTGTAGTATTTTTCTACTCCTGGCAAGGCAGATTTCAGAAGAATAGATTGGGCTGAAGCAGTGTCCCGTATGATGTGAAGAGGTTGAAGCTTCAGACCTTCCTCCAGGGCCACAGTACCCACAGTTCTGAATGGTTTAAAAGGATCAGGGTATGTACTGTTAGTGGTGTTAACCGAAGCCACAGGCTTATGAAAAGATCCTGATAACCGAGACACTTTACATCTAGGATCGGGGCAATTCCTAATAACATGCCCTGGTTTTTTACAAAAAGCACATACTATCTTTGGCCTGGCACCGTCCTCAGTATTCTCAACAATGTTACCATCATATGACTTTGCACCTGACTGTATAAAAGACGAAGTCTTTCGTTCTCCTGAGGCTGGGCGATGAATTAATGAAAAAACATCGGCTAACTGGGCAGCCTTAAGGAGATCTGTCTCGTCCCTATCTATCAGGTGAACCATTATAGCATGAGGAACCTTGCGTTCAAATTCCTCCAACGTTATTAGGTTAATTAGTTGGTCATAAGTAGTTACTGCAGCAGACCTCAACCATTGTTTAAGGGCTCTGAGTTTGGATGTAGCAAACTCTAAGTAAGTTTGGTCAGAAAGCTTGTACATTTTCCTAAAGTTTTGTCGGTAACCTTCAGTAGTGATAGAATAAGCTGATAGAATGGCTGTTTTAACTAACGCATATTCCTCACTATCTTCTATTCCTGTAAAAACAGTTAGGGCTCTGCCGGTCAGTTTGGGTTGAACTAACCACGTCCAGTCTGACTCTGGAATTTCAAAATGAGCGGCAGTAGCTTCGAACTGTCTAAAGAAAGACTCTGGATCATGTTCTGAGAAGGTAGGCATGAGATTGATATATTTACGGATGTCAGTTTTTGATGGAGGAGAACTTTGATTCTGTAATTCCAAAAGCTTTAGTTCATATTGCCTTTCGTTTTCCTTTTCCTGTCTTTCGTTTTCCCTTTCCTGTCTTTCGTTTTCCCTTTCCTGTCTTTCGTTTTCCCTTTCCTGTGCTGCTAATCTTAACTTCTCCAATTCAAGCTTTTCCCTCTCAAAACCAATCAACCTTTCTTGGTGTTCTCTATCACGTTCCTCATGAGCTACTTTCATTTGATAAGAGTGTAAACGTACCTTTTCTACTTGTAATAACATAGAGGGATTATCCCGTCCAGTAGGTAGTTGTGAAAGTGACTCCGAGTCTACCCCAAGATGAGTTAATATGAGAATTCTAAGATCATCTTTGGTGATTTCACACGAGAACTGAATACCAAAACTAGTGGCTATGAATTTTAGTTGATCTTTTGTAGCATTAGAATTAGAAAGTTCCTCTACTGAAGGGTTACCAACAAATTCTTGTACATTAAAGAAAGTGGTCATTTTGAAATGTTGTTCGAACTTAGTTACCAACACTTACAATTTTACACGATAAACTATATACAAGACAAGATACCAGAGTCTATATACCAGCATATACCAGTCGATACCAGGAGAGATACCGTCGATACCAGCAGGGCCAAGCGAGCGTCTGATCCCATCGCTGACAACGGGCCGCAGGAGTCAGTCAGAGAGAGGGCCATTGATGAATCTGACAGTGCCAAGTCCCTTCAAAATTCAAACACCAAGCACCCCCAAAAAATAAATACTGAAAGTGCCACCCAACCCATTCAAAATGACACCTTAAATTCTGAAAGGGACCAACCCATTCAAAATTACAATTCAAATTCTGAAGGCACTCAACCCATTCAAAAATTCTGATGCCACTGAGAGACCTAATGTAGAATCTGACAGAATCATTTCCACTCATGATGATTCTGATGGTGAAGGAGCCATTGTAGATTCTCATAAGACCATTGCCCCTGTAGATTCTGGTGAAAGAGCCATTGTAGATTCTCACAGGACCATTGCCCCTGTAGATTCTGGTGAAAGAGCCATTGTAGAATCTCACAGAACCATTGCCCCTCACGATTCTGGTAAAGCAGCCATTGTAGATTCTCACAGAACCATTGCCCCTGTAGATTCTGGTGAAGCGGCCATTGTAGATTCTCACAGAACCATTGCCCCTGTAGATTCTGGTGAAATAGCCATTGTAGATTCTCACAGAACCATTGCCCCTGTAGATTCTGGTAAAGCAGTCATTGTAGATTCTCATAAGACCATTGCCCCTCAAAATTCTGGTGTAGGAGCCATCGTAGATTCTCACAGAACCATTGCCCCTCACGATTCTGACAATGACGATGCCATAACAGATTTTGAAAGTCCCCAGTCTCACCAAAGTTCTGAAATTGTTGTTGATACTTTACACAGTTCTGAAAACACAAAGTCCCTTACTGAATCTGACATCTCCAAGTCCCCCCATGATTCTGATAGGCCCCTCAATGTCCCACAAGATTCTGATGGTTCCCAGTTATCCCTTCAAGATTCAGAGAGCATTGAGGCCAAAGCGGCATCTGACTCGGCCATACAAGATTCAGACGGCATGGTTAATCTGATGGGAACGGATGGTAGAGAGTCCCAGCAAAGATCTGATGGTAGCGAGTCCCAGCAAAGATCTGATGGTAGCGAGTCCCAGCAAAGATCTGATGGTAACGAGTCCCAGCAAGGATCTGATGGTAGCGAGTCCCAGCAAAGATCTGATGGTAGAGAGTCCCAGCAAAGATCTGATGGTAGCGAGTCCCAGCAAAGATCTGATGGTAACGAGTCCCAGCAAGGATCTGATGGTAGCAAGTCCCAGCAAGGATCTGATGGTAGCGAGTCCCAGCAAAGATCTGATGGTAGCGAGTCCCAGCAAAGATCTGATGGTAACGAGTCCCAGCAAGGATCTGATGGTAACGAGTCCCAGCAAGGATCTGATGGTAACGAGTCCCAGCAAGGATCTGATGGTAACGAGTCCCAGCAAGGATCTGATGGACGCAAAACCCGCAGCAAAACTCATCCCAGCAAGACACAAAATTCCAAGATCATCCGGATTCTAAAAAGTTCTGAAAGCAGTGAGATCTTGGAAGGTTCTAATGTCCCCAAACCTACAGCAATGGTATCTGTTAACCCAAACGTGTCCTCAGTCTCCAATGATACACACACACCCCAAGGAGGTTCTGTAAGCCCTACAAATATCACAAAGGGTGAGATTACAAAGGCCTTCCCAACTACACCTACAGTACCCACCACAACTGAAGCTAACCTCGACCCTAAACCTCCAACTACTACTACTACTACTACTACTGCTGTTGTTGCTGATTCTGACTCTCCCATCCCAAACAACACTGGTGGCAATGAACAACCAAAGGCGACTTCGCGTACCGCTTCTCCCAAACCCGGAAGCAAACGTAAACCCCGCGAGTTTTTCTGGTGGAAAGGCGAGGATGAAACTGCCTCAAGGACGGCAAGGATGGCAGAACCCTACAGCCATCTAGCCTCTATGGATGGGTATGTCGCTCCTGAGAACCCCGGGGTAATGTACAGCGAGACATTCGGTGCTGACGGCGATGATAACGGTGATGCCCGAATCATGGCACGGTCACCCAACGAAGAGGAGATGCCACCCAATGCCCCCTTTATGTCTATGATGCCACAGATGATGCCCCCCCCAATGTACCCAATGTATCAAGGGGGTATGCCACCACCACCACCACTTATGATGGGAGGAAATGCAGCCTCGTATTCCTACCCACAGCCCGGCTACGACCCAAACTACAAATGTATGTCAGTCTGTTTCAAAGTAGGGGGATCACATTCAGGAACCAGTACCCACTCGTCTTCAGGCTACCCTCCCTCGTCTTCAGGCTACCCACCTTCCTCGTCAGGCTACCCTCCTTCGTCGTCTTCATCGTCTTCAGTCTATCCATCTTCATCTTCATCGGAAACCTATCTCGACTCAAGCGACAATGTTATCCAGTCAGCCGAACAGCAGGAGTCGTGTGGCGCCAAACTTGGTGAGGAAATAGACCCAACTACTACCACACCAACTACTACTACTACTTCTACTACTACTACCCCGACTACCACTACTCCTACCCCGACTACTACTACTACTACTACACCGACTACCACTACTACTACCCCGACTACTACTACTACTACACCACCAACTACTACTACTACTACTACCCCGACTACTACAACAACCACCACCCCTACCACTACAACTACCACCACCACACCCACTACCACCACCCCTACTACCACCACCACCACACCCACTACCACTACAACCACACCCACTAGAGCAACCCCAGGCAAATGTATCCCAACCACAACTTCAACTACAACCACAACTACAACCACAACACAACCCCCGGCCCCACAACCCCAAAAATGTCTAATTCCTTAAATCAAACACAAGGTCCCATATTAAATTTAAGAATCAGATAAATTTTATATAATATTATTTACATTTTGTTTTGATATTTTATTCAGAAATGCAGCAATGAAATACCAGTGTTATTGTGTTTTTGTGTGTGTTTGTGTGTGTTTGTTTGTGTGTTTGTTTGTGTGTGTGTGGGGGGAGTTTGTGAGTGTGTGTGTGTTTGTGGGGGGTGTATGTGTGTGGGGAGTTTGTGTGTGTTTGTGTGTGTGTGGGGGGTTTGTGTGTGTGTGTTTGTGTGTGTGTGGGGGGGGGGGGGGGGGTTTGTGAGTGTGTGTGTGTGTGGGGGGGGAGTTTGTGAGTGTGTGTGTGTGTGTTTGTTTGTGTGTGTGTGGGTGTGTGTGTGTGTGTGTGTGGGTGTGTGGGTGTGTGTGTGTGTGTGTGGGTGTGTGTGTGTGTGTGTGTGTTCCAAACGACCATCTTTCCAAATTAGGGTGTTGAAAAAATAAAAATAATAATTATGCTATGAATATATTAAAAAAAAAAAAAAAAAAAACATTATTAACCAAGAAATATAAAAATATATGAATTTATAATTATACGGTATATATATATGAATAAAATATTGTATTGAGAAAGAAATTTATATCAAGCACATGTAAATTTTTGTTATTGAAATGTACAGTTGCCAAAAAATGTATTGCGACAACTATTGATACAACATTGAATATATTAATGTCCATAGTTGTTTGTAGGGATTATAAGTATGTATTACAGAAGGATATGTATATTTCCTTGTGTTATACATGTTTATAAGTATGTATTACAGAAGGATATGTATATTTCCTTGTGTTATACATGTTTATAAGTATGTATTACAGAAGGATATGTATATTTCCTTCTGTTATACATGTTTATAAGTATGTATTACAGAAGGATATGTATATTTCCTTCTGTTATACATGTTTATAAGTACAGTATGTATTACAGAAGGATATGTATATTTCCTTGTGTTATACATGTTTATAAGTATGTATTACAGAGGGATATGTATATTTCCTTCTGTTATACATGTTTATAAGTATGTATTACAGAAGGATATGTATATTTCCTTCTGTTATACATGTTTATAAGTATGTATTACAGAAGGATATGTATATTTCCTTCTGTTATACATGTTTATAAGTATGTATTACAGAAGGATATGTATATTCCCTTCTGTTATACATGTTTATAAGTATGTATTACAGAAGGATATGTATATCTCCTTCTGTTATACATACTTATAGTCCATACAAATATTTGTGGAGATTACTAGGGTTAAAGTTCTATCCAGATTTGTCGCAATACCTTTTTGGGCAACTGTACAGACACAAGTACTAATAAATATACGTGTGTGTTTCGAATACCTGGAGACAGAAGATAAATGTGCAATAAAAAAAATCTCCATTGAAATTATTTGCTTGGTGAAATTGGACTGTATTTTTTTAATTTTTTTGTTTATTCCTCTACCTCCTCCACCTCCACCTCCTCCTCCACCGTCTACTCCTCCACCTTCTACTCCTCCCCCTCCTCCTCCACCATCTCCTCCACCACCTCCTCCTCCATCTACTCCTCCTCCACCTTCTACTCCTCCTCCTCCACCTCCTCCACCTCCATCTCCTTCTCCTCCTCCACCTCCTCAACCTCCACCTCCACCTCCACCTTCTACTCCTCCACCTCCTCCTTCTACTCCTCCTCCACCTCCTCCTCCTCCACAACCTCCACCTCCACCTCCACCTTCTACTCCTCCACCTCCTCCTTCTACTCCTCCTCCACCTCCTCCTCCTCCACAACCTCCACCTCCACCTCCACCTTCTACTCCTCCACCTCCACCGTCTCCTCCACCTCCATCTCCATCTCCACCTCCATCTCCTTCTCCTCCTCCTCCACCTTCTACTCCTCCTCCATCTCCACCTCCTCCACCTCCTCCTCCACTTCCTCTTCCTCCACCTCAACTAACTCTGTATGGTAAACTTATATGTGCTCTTAACTGTACATGATAGTAAGAATATTAATATGCAAATAAATAAAGCAATACACACTGGTAATATAAAGTCTAAATTTACACCTTTATACCCACGATAATCGCCTTTAAGGGGAATAGGGGACAGGCTTGGGGGTTTAGGGGGGTGCGGGAGTAGGGGACAGGCTTGGGGGGGTTTTGGGGGGTGCGGGAATAGGGGACAGGCTTGGGGGGGTTTAGGGGGGTGCGGGAATAGGGGACAGGCTTGGGGGGGTTAGGGGGGTGCGGGAATAGGGGGACAGGCTTGGGGGGGGGGGTTAGGGGTGTGTGGGAATAGGGGACAGGCTTTCTACCCACTCCAAGCCTGTCCCCCTATTCCCGCAGTCCCCCCCCCCAAGCCTGTCCCCTACTCCCGCCCCCCCTAATTTTTCAAATTCAAATTCATTTATTTTTCCACAGGGTAGTGGCTATTACAGTCAGTGCATACAGTATTATGGTAGACAGTCGTCTACTCGTCAAACATTATAAAAATTAAATAACATAGAAAAGTAAATTAGGTTTGCTATGAGTGAATAAGAAATTACAGTAGTACATAAAATTATAATAAATATAAAATTACAGTAGTGATAAAGTTAAAAGAGAGTTAATAAAAATATCATTAAAACTGAATGTTGTTAAAAGAGAGTAAATAAAAAATATCTTTAAAACTGAATGTTTTTAAAAGAGTAAAATTAATAAAAAATATCATTAAAACTGAATGTTTTTAAAAGAGAGTAAATATAAAATATCATTAAAACTGAATGTTTTTTAAAAGAGTAAATATAAAATATCATTAAAACTGAATGTTGTTAAAAGAGGGTAAAATTAATAAAAAATATCATTAAAATTGAATGTTGTTAAAAGAGAATAAATATAAAATAACATTAAAACTTAATGTTTTTAAAAGAGTAAATATGAAATAATATTAAAATAGATATGGAATACATGTAGAGTAAAATATATCCATCGTTTACAGGAAAATATCATTTCTAGTCATATGAATGTTTCAATAAATACTTGATCAGTCTGGATCTAAAAACAGAAAGCGTATTGGCATTACTGATAGTTTTAGGTAGTGAGTTCCATTTCTTTGGTCCATTTACAA
Source organism: Petrolisthes manimaculis (assembly GCA_034508575.1). Lineage (NCBI taxonomy): Eukaryota > Metazoa > Arthropoda > Malacostraca > Decapoda > Porcellanidae > Petrolisthes > Petrolisthes manimaculis. Next base: position 72,458 of record JAWZYT010003980.1, on the reverse strand, counting down.
CAAAAGCTCTAGCACCAGTGTCAGTCTTTGTACCAGGAATAATGAGATTATCTTGTTGTCTAGTCACACTATTTGTTTTGCTGTGAACTGTTGGGAAGGAATGGAGCCATTTAGGGTTCAGGTTGTTCACTGACCTGTACATGGCCATATTGACATCCAGGATGTGTTTAGGTTTGATTTTTAACCAACCCAACTCCTTAAAAGCGGGGGTGATGTGGTCATGTTTTTTCAACCCACCCAAAGAAACTCTAGCAGCAAAATTTTGTAGTTTTTGAACTTTACTTAATTGAGTGGTGTTGGTGGTACCCCAAATCCTTATACAGTAGTTAATAAGACTTAACACGAGTGACTGGACAACAATTGTTCTACACGATTTATTAAAATTCATACCAATACGGTTTATGTAAATCAGCATCCCCATTACTTTTTTTGTCATTTCATTAATATGCACATCGAAAAGCATGTATCGATCTATATGTAGGCCTAAATTTTTCACATGTGTGCTTGGACAGATGCTGGTGCCATCAAACTTTATTACGACATTTCCCGGTACATGTGATAACAACTGTCTGCTTCCGATAAATATACATTGTGTTTTGTTTGGATTTACCATTAATCCATTTCTGAGAAAGAATTCTTTTGTTTTGATGAGTGTGGCTTCAGTTTCTTTAATTATATTACTTAGGCCATTCAAAGAGCCACTGTGAAGAAACTGAGTGTCATCAGCGTACTGAATAAGGGTACAGTTATTTATGTAGTCAACCATATCATTTACATAAATAGTGAAAAGTATTGGCCCGAGGATGGAGCCTTGAGGTACACCAAAGTTAATATTGACTTTTTCTGAGGTTTTATTTTTTAGCTTGACAGACTGAGTTCTGTTAGAGAGGTAGCTCTTCAGCCAAAAAGAATCAACGTTAAGATTAGAACACTTTCTCAGAAGAATTTCATGGCTTACACTATCAAACGCCTTGGACAAATCACACAATGTAAGTAATGAAATTTTCTTTTTGTCCATATTGTCATATATACTATCAGTAATCACAGTGAGAGCTGACTCAGTAGACAGTTTAGGCCTAAAACCATGTTGGCAGTTTGAGAGATACTTATTTTCTTCTAAAAAGTTTAAAAGTTGGTCACATATGATTTTCTCTAAAATTTTGGAGAGTATTGGTAAAAGAGATATAGGTCGATAATTATTTACATCGTTAAAATCACCTTTCTTAAACAAAGGAATAACATGTGCATGTTTCCAGGCCTGAGGAAAAACACCAGTAACAATAGAGGTATTGATTATAAAAGTTAAATAAAAAGCAATGATACATAAAGAATCCTTGACAAACCTAAGGGATATCCCATCTGAGCCAACAGAGTGTGTATTATTGAGACTTTTTACTGTCAGTATCACGGTATTGGTGTCCACTGTCTCAGGTCTATATATTATGTTCCTATTATTACACTCAGGAGTTAAGAGGTCCAAGGAGGAAGAGTTATAACTCTGTAGAGTCTGCTGTGTAAGGTCATAGGTTGTCTTTCCTACTTTAGCAAAAAAGTTATTAAATTCATCAGCTTTTTCAATTACATTTTCAAATACATAGGAATCTGAGTTACATTTCTTGTTAGGGACTAATTCTTTAATAAGTTTCCATATGGCTGATGATTTTCCTTTTGAGTCATTAAACTTATTAACATAATATTCTTTTTTACTTGCAGCTATGAGAGACTTTACTGCTTTCTTTTCATGACCATATTGTTGTTGTAAAGAAATGTTGGACCTGTCTTTTATAAGTTTCCTCCGAATTTCGTCACGTTTTTTCATTGCCAAGCGCAAGTTGTCATCAAGCCAGGGTGCCACAGGTCTGGTAACTTCTTTCGTCACTACAGGAGCACATTTATCCAGAGTTTTAATAAAAATGTCATTAAAAATACTGACCTGTAAATCAGCGTTGTCTGTTTCCATTATTCTATTAAAATTATGTGTCTCTGACAAGAGAAGTTCACAGAAGGAATCATTACTATAGTTACCCAGATGACGAAATGTTTTAATATCTGGTTGTCGCCGTGGCTTGCTGATATTTATTTTGATACTAATCAAATCATGATCTGCTATTACTTGTGGAACAACTGATTTGGTTAAAACATGGTCTGGGTTGTTAGTAATAATTAAATCTAGTAATGTAGCAGATGTTGATGTCACTCTAGTGGGCTCGTCTATCAATTGTGTAAGTTTATTGTTTTTTATAATTCCACTTAGTTTATTTTTAATAGAAAACAAGTCATCATTAAAATCACCTAGTATGTACAGTCCTTTCTTACATAAAGATAATTGTCTAAAAATATTCTGAACATACTCAAAAGAGGAAGCGGGTGCCTTAGGGTGTCTATAAACACATCCAATGATAACAGCTGGCAACATATAACACTGTACACTCACCCATAAATCCTCGACACCTGGTTC
>JAWZYT010003980.1:27500-62500 GCA_034508575.1 Petrolisthes manimaculis | reverse complement strand
TTCCACAACAACAGCAACAACAACAACAAAAACAACAACAAAAACAACAACAACAACAACAACAACCACAACAACAACAACAACAACAACCACAACAACAACAACAACAACAACCATCGTCGCTATAATCACAACAACATTTACAACCTTCCTGCTGGCTCGCATTTACGATTGCCACTAAAAACAACAACAAAAATAATAACCTTAGCTATCGTCTCAATCACAACATCCATCGTATTCACACCATTACAAATAGCCATCGTAGTAGCCCCATCCATCGTATCAGTCACTACAAGGAGTCATCGTGTCACACCATCCATCGTACTAAGACCATCCATCGTACACCACTACAAGGAGCCATCGTTCAACACCATCGATCGTACTCAGACCACAACAAGGAGTCATTGTAGTAACCCTATCCATCGTATTAGTCACTACAAGGAGCCATCGTAATCACACCATCCATCGTACAACACCATCCATCGTACTCACACCACTACTAGGAGCCATCGTAATCACACCATCCATCGTACAACACCATCCATCGTACACACACCACTACTAGGAGCCATCGTGTCACACCATCCATCGTACTCACACCAATACAAGGAGCCATCGTACAACACCATCCATCGTACACACACCACTACAAGGAGCCATCGTACAACACCATCCATCGTACACACACCAATACAAGGAGTCATCGTAATCACACCATCCATCGTACAACACCATCCATCGTACTCACACCACTACAAGGAGCCATCGTACAACACCATCCATCGTACACACACCACTACAAGGAGCCATCGTGTCACACCATCAATCGTACTCACAAACCATGGTAAGATTGATCAAGGACAAAGTTATATTGATTGGACAAGGTTATAAAAATATTTGTTGACGCTAGCCTCTTCATCTTGTCTTCTTAATTGAACTCATCAGAACACAAGATATTTTGGAAAAGGTTATAATATAAAAGTATTTGTTGACAGGACTTTCTGCCTCGTGTTTTCTTAACTGTACAACTTATCAGAGAAAGACAGAGATAATTTTGGCAAGACTATAAAAATATTTGTTGACATGACTCCCTGCCTCTTTTCTGTCTTTTTAATTGTACTCATTACTACACAAGATATTTCGCAAAAGGTTATAATATAAAAAATATTTGTTGAATTGACTTTCTGCCTCGTGTTTTCTTAACTGTACAACTTATCAGAGAAAGACAGTGATAATTTGAATAAGACTATAAAAGTATTTGTTGAATTGGTGCCCTTATCTTTCTAAAATGTCCCCATGTATCTTGTTTGTTATTCTAAAACAGCTGGTGAGGACAGGATGGATGATGGTGATGATGGTAGTGGTGGTGTTGACGGAGGTGTTCTTGTCCTTTTACACCGTCTCCGGCAGAGCCCTCGTCAGCACCAAGGCCAACACATGGACAGGAAAGAGTAGTAGTAGTAGTAGTAGTAGTGGAGGAGGAGATGGGACAAGGGCCTTATTCCTAGCTGCACTGCCTCAAACACAACAACAGCCACAACAACAGCCACAACACCATTTACAACCAGACCTACTGCATTTAACACCATCACCATCGCCACAATATCAGGTACAATTCACATCATCATCACCATCACCCCAACGACTAAAACCACACAAAATTATAGCAAGTTCTAAACCCCAACGTCGCGACAACTCCAACGCCTTACAATCTGTGGCTCATTTGACTTCAAGGGTGGGGATGATACCTCTTAGGAATCAATTAACCTCATCAAAATCCTTATACTCATGGGACCAATTGGCTACAAAACAAAAAAATCCTTCAGACAGACCAAGTAAGGAAGATAAGATACAAAATGCTCATCATATACTTTCTCACCAAACCCCAAACTCAAGCCTTCCTTCCAGTAGTGTTGATGGAAGGATAGAAGACAGATACCTTAACCATTCTATCAATTTAGGAGGAATAACATCAACAACTCTATCTCCCACCACCAGGAGTTTTATCAGGCCTTGGAGGTACGTGTCTTTCTCACCTAAAGTGTCGCAGTCAAATAGTTCTTCTGGTCCTGTGATCCACGCTAAAAGATCCCCTAGACAAGTACATTTTGACGACATAAACATTCATTTCTACCCTCATGGTGGGGTCAGATTAGTCCAAATTATTTCAGCGAAGCACAGAGCACATGGCCCAAAAATATCCACAAAGGAGACTGAACCACAGGAACAAAAAAATTCAACATCAGAGACGATGACGACGACGACGAAATCAAATCGACTCTTTTTTGCGCCGCCCGGTTCAAACGCGGTCCAGAAAATGCACCGTAGAAAAGCCGATAAACAATCCCCGGTGATCGAACCCATTACTAGGACAGAAATGCTATTGAATTTTAGTGACCTTGCAAACATGACCTTAGTTGAAGTTGACCCCAGTACATTTAATTTGGATATTAGAATGAATAGGGACATGGTAGAGGCGTTAATGTATAGCCATGATACTATCACTTCAAAGACGATAGCTCCAATGACTACACATACGATGACCACCTCAATAACTCCTATGGTTACTACAGCCATCGTCCCTGGATCTGTTACGATGACCATAACCTGTATTACCATGACCACAACCCGACCCACCATGACCTCAGCCATAACAACCAAACCTACGATGACTACAGCTATAACAACAAAACCTACGATGACCACAACTATAGAGACAGGAGCTACGATGACCACAAATATTACAACCAAACCTACGATGACCACAACCATAGTAACCGATGCTACGATGATCTCAGCTATAGTAATCAAACCTACGATGACCACAACCATAGAAACCAAATTTACGATGACTCAAGCTACGATGACCGGACTTACGATGACCACAACAAAGGCAACATCAACAACACAATCTCAGCCTCTGACAACAATTATTACACAACCATTTACAACATCAACAACAATAACAACACCATTAACAACAATAACAACAACAACAATAACAACAACAACAATAACAACAACAACCACAACATCAATACCATCAACAATCTCAACAACAATATCAATAACAACAACATCAACAAACACAACAATACCAACAACATCAATATCTTCATCATTATTACCATCATCAATAACTACAAGAATAACAACAACACTATCAACATTAACAACATCAATACCATCATCAATATCAACACCAATATCAATAACAACAACAATAACACCAACATCAACAACACCAATATCAATAACAACAACAACAACAACAATATCATTATTATCATTAAAAATAACACCATCCATATCATCATCATTATTATCATCAACATCAACACCAATATCAATAACAACAACATCAACAAACATAACAATAACAACAACAATAACAACACCAATAACATCAACAACATCAACATCAATAACAACAACACTATCAACATCAACACCAATATCAACAATAACATCATCATTATCACCAACAACAATAACAACATCAATAACAACAACAATAACAACACCAATATCAACAATAACAACAACAATAACAACAACAATATCAACACCATCAACAACATCAATATCTTCATTATCGTTATCATTATCATCACCACCATTAACTTTATTATCAGCACCATCATTATCATCACCAATAAATACTTCACAGCCTTTACAATCATCACCATCACCATCATCATCACCATCATCATCACTATCATCATCACTATCAACACCACTATCAACACCATCACTATCAACATCACTATCAACACCACTATCAACACCAACACTATCAACACCACTATCAACACCACTATCAACACCAACACTATCAACACCACTATCAACACCAACACTATCAACACCACTATCAACACCAACACTATCAACACCACTATCAACACCAACACTATCAACACCACTATCAACATCACTATCAACACCATCACTATCAACATCACTATCAACACCACTATCAACACCAACACTATCAACACCACTATCAACACCACTATCAACACCAACACTATCAACACCACTATCAACACCAACACTATCAACACCACTATCAACACCAACACTATCAACACCAACACTATCAACACCACTATCAACACCAACACTATCAACACCAACACTATCAACACCACTATCAACACCAACACTATCAACACCAACACTATCAACACCACTATCAACACCACTATCAACACCAACACTATCAACACCACTATCAACACCACTATCAACACCACTATCAACACCACTATCAACACCACTATCAACACCAACACTATCAACACCACTATCAACACCAACACTATCAACACCACTATCAACAACAACACTATCAACACCACTATCAACACCAACACTATCAACACCACTATCAACACCACTATCAACAACAACACTATCAACACCACTATCAACACCAACACTATCAACACCAACACTATCAACACCACTATCAACAACAACACTATCAACACCACTATCAACACCAACACTATCAACACCACTATCAACAACAACACTATCAACACCACTATCAACACCACTATCAACACCAACACTATCAACACCAACACTATCAACACCACTATCAACAACAACACTATCAACACCACTATCAACACCACTATCAACACCAACACTATCAACACCAACACCACTATCAACACCACTATCAACACCACTATCAACACCACTATCAACACCACTATCAACACCAACACTATCAACACCACTATCAACGCCAACACTATCAACACCACTATCAACACCAACACTATCAACATCACTATCAACACCACTATCAACACCAACACTATCAACATCACTATCAACACCAACACTATCAACACCACTATCAACACCACTATCAACACCAACACTATCAACACCACTATCAACACCACTATCAACACCAACACTATCAACACCAACACTATCAACACCACTATCAACACCAACACCATCAACACCACTATCAACACCACTATCAACACCAACACTATCAACACCACTATCAACACCAACACTATCAACACCACTATCAACACCAACACTATCAACACCACTATCAACACCACTATCAACACCAACACTATCAACACCACTATCAACACCAACACTATCAACACCACTATCAACACCAACACCATCAACACCACTATCAACACCAACACTATCAACACCAACACCATCAACACCACTATCAACACCACTATCAACAACAACACTATCAACACCACTATCAACACCACTATCAACACCAACACTATCAACACCACTATCAACACCACTATCAACAACAACACTATCAACACCACTATCAACACCACTATCAACAACAACACTATCAACACCAACACTATCAACACCACTATCAACACCAACACTATCAACACCACTATCAACACCACTATCAACACCAACACCACTATCAACACCACTATCAACACCACTATCAACACCAACACCACTATCAACACCAACACTATCAACACCACTATCAACACCAACACTATCAACACCAACACTATCAACATCACTATCAACACCACTATCAACACCACTATCAACACCACTATCAACTAGTAGCCAAATAGAAAAATTGACAACTACAAGCCTATCAGTAACATCAATAACTAGCCAACCAGACACAACTACTAGCCATTCAGAAACATCAACTAGAAGCCAATCAGAAACATCATCAATGACTAGCCATTCCGAAATATCAACTACTAGCCAATCAGAAATATTATCAACTACTAGCCAATCAGAAAAATCATCAATGCATAGCCAATTAGAAATATCATCAACTACTAGCCAATCAGAAATATCAGTAACTAGCCAATCAGAAATATCAACTACTAGCCAATCAGAAATATCAACTAGCCAATCAGAAATATCAACTACTACTAACCAGTCAGTAACATTAACTACTAGCCAATCAGACACAACTACTAGCCATTCCGAAATATCAACTACTAGCCAATCAGAAATATCATCAACTACTAGCCAATCAGAAATATCAACTACTAGCCAATCAGAAATATCATCAACTACTAGCCAATCAGAAATATCAACTACTAGCCAACTAGAAACATCGAAAACTACTAGTCAATCAGAAACATTAACTACTAGCCAATCAGAACCATCAACTACTAGCCAATCAGAAAAAATGACAACTACAAGCTTATCAGTAACATCAATAACTAGCCAACCAGACACAACTACTAGCCATTCAGAAACATCAACTAGTCAATCAGAAACACCAACAACTAACCAACCATACACAACTAGCCAATCAGAAACATCATCAATGACTAGCCATTCCGAAATATCAACTACTAGCCAATCAAAAATAGCAACAACTAACCAAACAGAAACATTATCAATGACTAGCCAATCAGAAACATTAACTACTAGCCAATCAGGAACACCAAAAAATAACCAATCAGAAATATTAACTACTAGTCAAGCAGAAACAATAACTACTAGCCAATCAGAAATATCAATTCCCAGCCAATCAGAAATATCATCAACTACTAGCCAATCAGAAATATCATCAACTAGCCAATCAGAAATATCATCAACTACTAGACAATCAGAAAAATTAACTACTAACCAATCAGAAATATTGACAACAACTAGCCAATCAGTAACATCAACAGCTAACCAATCAGAAATATCAACAAATACTAGTCAATTAGAAATATTATCAACTACTAGCCAATCAGAAACATCGAAAACTACTAGCCAGTCAGAAACATCAATAACTAGCCAATCAGAAATATCATCAAATACTAGCCAATCAGAAATATCAGTAACTAACCAATCAGAAATATCAACTACTACTAACCAGTCAGTAACATTAACTACTAGCCAATCAGGAACATCAACAATTAGCCAACCAGACACAACTACTAGCCAACCAGACACAACTACTAGACAATCAGAAACCTCATCAACTACTAGGCAATCTGAAACATCAACTACTAGCCAATCAGAAATATTAACTACTAGCCAATCAGAAACATTAATTACTAGCCAACCAGACACAACTACTAGTCAATCAGAAACATTGACAACTACTAGCCATTCAGAAACATCAACTAGAAGCCAATCAGAAACATCATCAATAACTCGCCATTCCGAAATATCAACTACTAGCCAATCAGAAATAGCAACAACTAACCAAACAGAAACATTATCAATGACTAGCCAATCAGGAACACCAAAAACTAGCCAATCAGAAATATTAACTACTAGTCAAGCAGAAACAATAACTACTAGCCAATCAGAAATATCAATTCCCAGCCAATCAGAAATATCAATTCCCAGCCAATCAGAAATATCAATTCCCAGCCAATCAGAAATAGCATCAACTATCCAATCAGAAATATCATCAACTACTAGACAATCAGAAAAATTAACTACTAACCAATCAGAATTATTGACAACAACTAGCCAATCAGTAACATCAACAGCTAACCAATCAGAAATATCAACAAATACTAGTCAATTAGAAATATTATCAACTACTAGCCAATCAGAAACATCGAAAACTACTAGCCAGTCAGAAACATCAATAACTAGCCAATCAGAAATATCATCAAATATTAACCAATCAGAAATATCAGTAACTAGCCAATCAGAAATATCAACTAGCCAATCAGAAATATCAACTAATACTAGCCAATCAGAAATATCAACTACTACTAACCAGTCAGTAACATTAACTACTAGCCAATCAGGAGCATCAACAATTAGCCAACCAGACACAACTACTAGCCAATCAGAAACCTCATCAACTACTAGGCAATCTGAAACATCAACTACTAGCCAATCAGAAATATTAACTACTAGCCAATCAGAAACATTAATTACTAGCCAACCAGACACAACTACTAGCCAATCAGAAACATTAACAACTACTGGCCAATCAGAAATATTAACTACTACTAGCCATACAAACACAACTACTAGCCAATCAGAAACATTAACAACTACTGGCCAATCAGAAATATTAACTACTACTAGCCATACAGACACAACTACTAGCCAATCAGAAACATTAACAACTACTGGCCAATCAGAAACCTCATCAACTACTAGCCATACAGACACAACTACTAGCCAATCAGTAATATCAACATCAAGACAATCACAAATATTATTAACTACTAGCCAATCAGAAACACCAAAAACTAGCCAATCAGAAAAAATAACTACTAGCCAATCTGAAGCACAGAAAACTACTAGCCAATCAGAAACACCAACCACTAGCCAATCAGAAACATCAACTACTAGACAATCAGAATCAACAAAAACTACTAGCCAGTCAGATACACCAACTAGCCAATCAGTAACATCGACAAATAGCCAACCAAACACAACTATTAACCAATCAGACACATTAACTACTAACCAATCAGAAACATTAAAAACTACTAGCCAATCAGAAATGTCATCAACTACTAGCCAATCAGAAAAATTGACAACTACAAGCCTATCAGTAACATCAATAACTAGCCAACCAAACACAACTACTAGCCATTCAGAAACATCAACTAGAAGCCAATCAGAAACATCATCAATGACTAGCCATTCCAAAATATCAACTACTAGCCAATCAGAAATAGCAACAACTAACCAAACAGAAACATTATCAATGACTAGCCAATCAGAAACATTAACTACTAGCCAATCAGGAACACCCAAAACTAGCCAATCAGAAATATCTATTCCCAGCCAATCAGAAATATCAACTACTACTAGACAATCTGATATATTATCAACTACTAGCCAATCAGAAATATCATCAACTACTAGCCAATCAGATATATCATCAACTACTAGCCAATCAGAAACATTAACTACTAGCCAATCAGAAAAATTAACTACTAACCAATCAGAATTATTGACAATAACTAGCCAATCAGTAACATCAACAGCTAACCAATCAGAAATATCAACAAATACTGGTCAATTAGAAATATTATCAACTACTAGCCAATCAGAAATATCAATGACTAGCCAATCAGAAATATCAACTACTAGCCAATCAGAAAAATTGACAACTACTAGCCTATCAGTAACAACAATAACTAGCCAACCAGACACAACTACTAGCCATTCAGAAACATCAACTAGCCAATCAGAAACACCAACAACTAACCAACCATACAAAACTAGCCAATCAGAAACATTGACAACTACTAGCCATTCAGAAACATCAACTAGAAGACAATCAGAAACATCATCAATGACTCGCCATTCCGAAATATCAACTACTAGCCAATCAGAAATAGCAAAAACTAACCAAACAGAAACATTATCAATGACTAGCCAATCAGAAAAATCGACAACTAGCCAACCAGACACAACAACAAGCCAATCAGAAACATTAACTACTAGCCAATCTGAAACATTGACAACTACTACTAGCCAATCAGGAACACCAAAAACTAGACAATCAGAAATATTATCAACTACTAGCCAATCAGAAATATCATCAACTACTAGCCAATCAGATATATCATCAACTACTAGCCAATCAGAAACATTAACTACTAGCCAATCAGAAAAATTAACTACTAACCAATCAGAATTATTGACAATAACTAGTCAATCAGTAACATCAACAGCTAACCAATCAGAAATATCAACAAATACTGGTCAATTAGAAATATTATCAACTACTAGCCAATCAGAAATATCATCATCAACTAGCCAATCAGAAATATCAATGACTAGCCAATCAGAAATATCAACTACTAGCCAATCAGAAAAATTGACAACTACAAGCCTATCAGTAACAACAATAACTAGCCAACCAGACACAACTACTAGCCATTCAGAAACATCAACTAGCCAATCAGAAACACCAACAACTAACCAACCAGACACAACTACTAGCCATTCAGAAACATCAACTAGAAGCCAATCAGAAACATCATCAATGACTCACCATTCCGAAATATCAACTAATAGCCAATCAGAAATAGCAAAAACTAACCAAACAGAAACATTATCAATGACTAGCCAATCAGAAACATCGACAACTAGCCAACCAGACACAACAACAAGCCAATCAGAAACATTAACTACTAGTCAATCAGAAACATTGACAACTACTACTAGCCAATCAGGAACACCAAAAACTAGCCAATCAGAAATATTAACTACTAGTCAAGCAGAAACAATAACTACTAGCCAATCAGAAATATCAATTCCCAGCCAATCAGAAATATTATCAACTCCTAGCCAATCAGAAATATCATCAACTACTAGCCAATCAGAAATATCATCAACTAGCCAATCAGAAATATCAACTACTAGCGAATCAGAAATATCATCAACTAGCCAATCAGAAATATCATCAACTAGCCAATCAGACAAATTAACTGCTAACCAATCAGAAATATCAATTCCCAGCCAATCAGAAATATCAACTACTAGCCAATCAGAAATATTATCAACTACTAGCCAATCAGAAATATCATCAACTACTAGACAATCAGAAATATCATCAACTACTAGCCAATCAGAACCATCGAAAACTACTAGTCTATCCGAACCAACAACAACTAGCCAATCAGAAATATCATTAAATACTAGCCAATCAGAAATATCAGTAACTAGCCAATCAGAAATATCAACTACTACTAACCAGTCAGTAACATTAACTACTAGCCAATCAGGAGCATCAACAATTAGCCAACCAGACACAACTACTAGCCATTCAGAAACATCAACTAGAAGCCAATCAGAAACACCAACAACTAACCAACCATACACAACTAGCCAATCAGAAACATTGACAACTACTAGCCATTCAGAAACATCAACTAGAAGCCAATCAGAAACATCATTAATGACTAGCCAATCAGAAACATCGACAACTAGCCAACCAGACACAACAACTAGCCAATCAGAAACATTGACAACTACTACTAGCCAATCAGGAACATCAAAAACTAGCCAATCAGAAATATTAGCTACTAGTCAAGCAGAAACAATAACTACTAGCCAATCAGAAATATCAATTCCCAGCCAATCAGAAATATCATCAACTACTAGCCAATCAGAAATATCATCAACTACTAGCCAATCAGAAATATCATCAACTAGCCAATCAGAAACATTAACTACTAACCAATCAGAAATATTGACAACTACTAGCCAATCAGGAATATCATCAACTACTAGCCAATCAGAAACATTAACTACTAACCAATCAGAAATATTGACAACTACTAGCCAATCAGAAATATCATCAACTAGCCAATCAGAAATATCATCAACTACTAGACAATCAGAAAAATTAACTACTAACCAATCAGAATTATTGACAACAACTAGCCAATCAGTAACATCAACAGCTAACCAATCAGAAATATCAACAAATACTGGTCAATTAGAAATATTATCAACTACTAGCCAATCAGAAATATCATCATCAACTAGCCAATCAGAAATATCAATGACTAGCCAATCAGAAATATCAACTACTAGCCAATCAGAAAAATTGACAACTACAAGCCTATCAGTAACAACAATAACTAGCCAACCAGACACAACTACTAGCCATTCAGAAACATCAACTAGCCAATCAGAAACACCAACAACTAACCAACCAGACACAACTACTAGCCATTCAGAAACATCAACTAGAAGCCAATCAGAAACATCATCAATGACTCACCATTCCGAAATATCAACTAATAGCCAATCAGAAATAGCAAAAACTAACCAAACAGAAACATTATCAATGACTAGCCAATCAGAAACATCGACAACTAGCCAACCAGACACAACAACAAGCCAATCAGAAACATTAACTACTAGTCAATCAGAAACATTGACAACTACTACTAGCCAATCAGGAACACCAAAAACTAGCCAATCAGAAATATTAACTACTAGTCAAGCAGAAACAATAACTACTAGCCAATCAGAAATATCAATTCCCAGCCAATCAGAAATATTATCAACTCCTAGCCAATCAGAAATATCATCAACTACTAGCCAATCAGAAATATCATCAACTAGCCAATCAGAAATATCAACTACTAGCGAATCAGAAATATCATCAACTAGCCAATCAGAAATATCATCAACTAGCCAATCAGACAAATTAACTGCTAACCAATCAGAAATATCAATTCCCAGCCAATCAGAAATATCAACTACTAGCCAATCAGAAATATTATCAACTACTAGCCAATCAGAAATATCATCAACTACTAGACAATCAGAAATATCATCAACTACTAGCCAATCAGAACCATCGAAAACTACTAGTCTATCCGAACCAACAACAACTAGCCAATCAGAAATATCATTAAATACTAGCCAATCAGAAATATCAGTAACTAGCCAATCAGAAATATCAACTACTACTAACCAGTCAGTAACATTAACTACTAGCCAATCAGGAGCATCAACAATTAGCCAACCAGACACAACTACTAGCCATTCAGAAACATCAACTAGAAGCCAATCAGAAACACCAACAACTAACCAACCATACACAACTAGCCAATCAGAAACATTGACAACTACTAGCCATTCAGAAACATCAACTAGAAGCCAATCAGAAACATCATTAATGACTAGCCAATCAGAAACATCGACAACTAGCCAACCAGACACAACAACTAGCCAATCAGAAACATTGACAACTACTACTAGCCAATCAGGAACATCAAAAACTAGCCAATCAGAAATATTAGCTACTAGTCAAGCAGAAACAATAACTACTAGCCAATCAAAAATATCAATTCCCAGCCAATCAGAAATATCATCAACTACTAGTCAATCAGAAATATCATCAACTAGCCAATCAGAAATATCATCAAATGGCCAATCAGAAATATCAACTACTAGCCAATCAGAAACATTAAGTACTAGCCAATCAGATGCATTAACTACTAACCAATCAGAAATATTGACAACTACTAGCCAATCAGAAATATCATCAACTAGCCAATCAGAAAAATTAACTAACCAATCAGAATTATTGACAACAACTAGCCAATCAGAAATATCAACTAGCCAATCAGAAATATCATCAACTAGCCAATCAGAAAAATTAACTACTAACCAATCAGAATTATTGACAACAACTAGCCAATCAGTAACATCAACAGCTAACCAATCAGAAATATCAACAAATACTGGTCAATTAGAAATATTATCAACTACTAGTCAATCAGAAACATCGAAAACTACTAGCCAGTCAGAAACATTAATTACTAGCCAACCAGACACAACTACTAGCCAATCAGAAATATTAACTACTAGCCTATCAGGAGCATCAACAATTAGCCAACCAGACACAACTACTAGCCAATCAGAAACATTAACAAGTACTAGCCATACAGACACAACTACTAGCCAATCAGTAACATCAACATCAAAACAATCACAAATATTATTAACTACTAGCCAATCAGAAAAATTAACTACTAGCCAATCTGAAGCACAGAAAACTACTAGCCAATCAGAAACATCAACTACTAGTCAATCAGAATCAACAAAAACTACTAGCCAGTCAGAAACACCAACAAGTCAATCAGGAACATCAACTACTAGCCAATCAGAAACATTGATAGCTACTAGCCAACTAGACACAACCACTAGCCAGTCAGAAACTTTAACTCCTAGTCAATCAGAAATATCATCAACTACTAGACAATCAGAAATATTACCTACTACTAGCCAATCAGAAATATCATCAACTACTAGCCAATCAGAAATATTATCAACTACTAGCCAATCAGAAACATCATTAACTAGCCAATCAGAAACATCATTAACTAGCCAATCAGAAATATCATTAATTAGCCAATCAGAAATATTATCAACTACTAGCCAATCAGAATTGTCATCAACTACTAGCCAATCAGAAACATTAACTACTAAACAATCAGAAATATTGACAACTACTAGCCAATCAGAAATATCATCAACTAGCCAATCAGAAATATCATCAACTAGCCAATCAGAAATATCATTAACTAGCCAATCAGAAATATCATTAACTAGCCAATCAGAAATATCATTAACTAGCCAATCAGAAATATCATCAACTAGCCAATCAGAAACATTAACTACTAGCCAATCAGAAAAATTGACAATTACAAGCCTATCAGTAACATCAATAACTAGCCAACCAGACACAACTACTAGCCATTCTGAAACATCAACTAGAAGCCAATCAGAAACATCATCAATGACTCGCCATTCCAAAATATCAACTAATAGCCAATCAGAAATAGCAAAAACTAACCAAACAGAAACATTATCAATGACTAGCCAATCAGAAACATCGACAACTAGCCAACCAGACACAACAACTAGCCAATCAGAAACATTAACTACTAGTCAATCAGAAACATTGACAACTACTACTAGCCAATCAGGAACACCAAAAACTAGCCAATCAGAAATATTAACTACTAGTCAAGCAGAAACAATAACTACTAACCAATCAGAAATATCAATTCCCAGCCAATCAGAAATATCATCAACTACTAGCCAATCAGAAATATTACCTACTACTAGCCAATCAGAAATATCATCAACTACTAGACAATCAGAAATATTATCAACTACTAGCCAATCAGAAATATCATTAACTACTAGCCAATCAGAAATATTATCATCTACTAGCCAATTTGAAATATCATCAACTACTAGACAATCAGAAACATTAACTACTAACCAATCAGAATTATTGACAACAACTAGCCAATCAGTAATATCAACAAATACTGGTCAATTAGAAATATTATCAACTACTAGCCAATCAGAAACATCGAAAACTACTAGTCTATCCGAACCAACAACTAGCCAATCAGAAATATCATCAACTAGCCAATCAGAAACATCAATAACTAGCCAATCAGAAATATCAGTAACTAGTCAATCAGAAATATCAACTACTACTAACCAGTCAGTAACATTAACTACTAGCCAAACAGGAGCATCAACAATTAGCCAACCAGACACAACTACTAGCCAATCAGAAACATTAACAACTAGCCAATCAAAAACATTAACTACTAGTCAATCAGAAATATCATCAAATACTAGCCAGTTAAAAACATCAACTACTAGCCAATCAGTAACATTGATAAATACTAGCCAATCAGAAACATCAACAACTAGCCAACCAAACATAACTACTAGCCAATCAGAAGCATCGAAAACTTCTAGTCTATTAGAAACATCAACCACTAACCAATCAGTAACATCAACAACTAGGCAATCAGAAATATCAACCACTAACCAATCATTATTATCAACTACTAGACAATCAGAAACATCGACAACTACTAGCCAATCAGTAATATTATCAACTACTAGCCAATCAGAAATATTATCAACTACTAGCCAATCAGAAACACTAACAACTAATAGCCAATCAGAAATATTATCAACTAATAGCCAATCAGAAACACCAACAACTAGCCAATCAGTAACATCAATAACTAGCCAATCAGAAATATCATCAAATACTAGCCAATCAGAAATATCAGTAACTAGCCAATCAGAAATATCAACTAGCCAATCAGAAATATCAACTACTACTAACCAGTCAGTAACATTAACTACTAGCCAATCAGAAACACTAACAACTAATAGCCAATCAGAAATATTATCAACTACTAGCCAATCAGAAACACCAACAACTAGCCAATCAGTAACATCAATAACTAGCCAATCAGAAATATCATCAAATACTAGCCAATCAGAAATATCAGTAACTAGCCAATCAGAAATATCAACTAGCCAATCAGAAATATCAACTACTACTAGCCAATCAGTAACATTGATAAATACTAGCCAATCAGGAGCATCAACAATTAGCCAACCAGACACAACTACTAGCCAATCAGAAACATTAACAACTACTAGCCATACAGACACAACTACTAGCCAATCAGAAACATTAACAACTACTGGCCAATCAGAAACATCAACAACTACTAGCCATACAGACACAACTACTAGCCATACAGACACAACTACTAGCCAATCAGTAACATCAACATCAAGACAATCACAAATATTATTAACTACTAGCCAATCAGAAACACCAAAAACCAGCCAATCAGAAAAATTAACTACTAGCCAATCTGAAGCACAGAAAACTACTAGCCAATCAGAAACACCAACCACTAGCCAATCAAAAACATCAACTACTAGCCAATCAGAATCAACAAAAACTACTAGCCAGTCAGAAACACCAACAAGTCAATCAGGAACATCAACTACTAGCCAATCAGAAACATTGATAGCTACTAGCCAACCAGACACAATCACTAGCCAGTCAGAAACTTTAACTCCTAGCCAATCAGAAGCACAGAAAACTACTAGCCAATTAGAAACATTGACAACTAGCCAATCAGAAACATTAACTACTAGTCAATCAGAAATATCAACAAATACTGGTCAATTGGAAATATTATCAACTACTAGCCAATCAGAAACATCGAAAACTACTAGTCTATCAGAACCAACAACAACTAGCCAATCAGAAATATCAATGACTAGCCAATCAGAAACATTATCAAATACTGACCAATCAGAAATATCCACTACTTTCAACTCAGAAATAGCAACAACTAACCAATCATTGACAACTACTAGCCATTCAGAAACATCAACTACTAGTCAATCAGAAATATCATCTAGTAGCCAATCAGAAACCTCATCAACTACTAGCCATTCAGAAATATTAACTACTAGCCAATCAGAAACATCGACAACTAGCCAACCAGGCACAACTAGCCAATCAGAAACATCAGCAACTAGCCTACAAGACACAATTACTAGCCAATCGGAAATATCATCTAGTAGCCAATCAGAAACATCAACTACAAGCCAATCAGAAACAACTAGCCAATCAGAAACAACTAGCCAATCAGAAACAACTAGCCAATCAGAAACAACTAGCCAATCAGAAACAACTAGCCAATCAGAAACAACTAGCCAATCAGTCATACAATCAAATAGAACAAAAACTAAAGTCTGTGTGTGCAAACATTTTACTTGTTATTTTGTTCATCACAGCACAGTGAGTCAAGATCAGAGCAACCAATCAGAAACATCAACAACTACTAGCCAATCAGACACAACAACTAACCAATCAGAAACATCAACAACTAGCCAATCAGAAACATCAACAACTAGCCAATCAGAAACATCAACAACTACTAGCCAGTCAGACACAACTACTAGCCAACCAGACAAAACTACTAGCCAGTCAGAAACATTGACAACTACTAGCCAACCAGACACAACCACTAGCCAGTCAGAAACATCAACAACTAGCCAATCAGACACAACCACTAGCCAGTCAGAAACATCAACAACTAGCCAATCAGACACAACTACTAGCCAATCAGAAACATTGACAACTACTAGCCAATCAGAAACATTGACAACAACTAGCCAATCAGACACAACTACCAGCCAGTCAGAAACATCAACTAGCCAATCAGAAACATTGACAACTACTAGCCAACCTGACACAACCACTAGCCAGTCAGAAATATCAACAGCTAGCCAATCAGAAACATTGACAACTAGCCAATCAGACAAAACTACTAGCCAGTCAGACACAACTACTAGCCAGTCAGAAACATCAACAACTACTAGCCAATCAGACATAACTACTAGCCAATCAGACAAAACTACTAGCCAGTCAGAAACATTGACAACTAGCCAATCAGACAAAACTACTAGCCAATCAGACAAAACTACTAGCCAGTCAGAAACATTGACAACTACTAGCCAATCAGACAAAACTACTAGCCAATCAGAAACTCCTATTCTCCCAGATTCTCCAAAAACCTCATCAGTATCTTACTCAACAAAAACCATTTCCCGGGAATTATCAACCAGTAACCTACCGATATCAACAACCAGTAACCTACCGATATCAACAACCAGTAACCTACCGATACCAACAACCAGTAACCTACCGATATCAACAACCAGTAACCTACCGATATCAACAACCAGTAACCTACCGATATCAACAACCAGTAACCTACCGATATCAACAACCAGTAACCTACCGATATCAACAACCAGTAACCTACCGAATCCCACAACAATAAGACCCGATTTTAGTACAATTTTATCAACAGATTCAATAACAACTACTTTCCTTGCAAACTCATCATCAACCAGCATTGCGATAGAATTAACAAAATCTTTCTCAGAATCACTGACGACGACTTCACCAGAATCATTCAGCACATCAACAAAATTATCAACACGAATCCTACTACAATCATCAACAAATATCATGCCTGAATCTTCAACACATATCACACCAGAATCATCACCAACATCAGTTCAAGAATTATCTTCTACTAGTTCAACAATATCAACAAGTTCCGTGGCAGATTCATCAACAACTCTCCTACCAAAATCGTCAACAAGAATCCCACCATCATCTTTAACCAGTGTTGCAACAGAATCTTTAACAGGTATTGAAACAGAATCATCATTGAAATCATCATCAACTATCCCTACAACCTCTTCAGTAACAAATAAGCCCACAGAATCAACAACAACATCCTTAATTAGTTCCATACCTGATTCAACAACCTCTCCTCTTCAACATTCCATAACAAGTGAAGCAACAGAACTACATTATTCAACTACTGATACACTCCAAGAATCAACAACAACAACTTTATCACAATCCATATCAATCCTTCCAGAAGAAACAAGTATCCAAACAGAATCATCAGGGAATACCACATTGGAATCACTGACAACTGTCCATCCAGAATCTTCAACAAATATTATAAAAGTGTCGTCAACAAACACTGTTTATGAATCATCCACTACTGTTGCACCAGAATCATCAAATTTTATAAATGAATCATCAACAACTATTTTGCCAGAAGATTCAACAACTTTGCTTTCAATATCATCAACCAGTGTTGTACAACAATTATCAACAACTATGCTACCAAAAGATTCAACAACAATGCTTTCAGTATCATCAACCAGCATTGCAACAGAACCATCAACAAAAACTTTCTCAGAATTATTGACGAAGACTTCACCAGAATCATCCAACAATCATTCAACAATATCAACAATATCAACAAGTATAATAACAACAGAATCAACAACAACACACATACCAGAATCATCACCTACAGTCCTTTCAGAATCATCAACTTCTTCAAGTACAATCTTACCAGGATTATCACCAACATCAAGTCAAAAATTATCTTCTACTACTTCATCAATATCAACAAGCACCGTGGCAAAATCAACAACAACATTAATATCAGAATCATCACCTGCAGTCTTTTCAGAATTATCAACTAGTATAATACCAACATCAACAGAATCATCAACAAACTTCCCAAGAACTACATCATTAAATATAGTTAAAGATTCATCAACAACTATGCTACCAAAAGATTCAACAACTCTGCTCTCATCATCATCAACCAGTGTTGCTCAAGAATCAACAAAAATGCTTTCTGAATCATTAACGACAGTTTCACCAGAATCATCAAATGCAGTAAAACAATCAACAACAACAATGCTATCAAACAATTCAACTACTTTGGTTTCAATATCGTCAACAAGCTCTACACCAATATCCACAAAAACTTTCTCAGAAACATTCACAATGACTTCACCAGAAACATCAAGTGTAGTAAAAGAATCAACAACTATGCTGCCAAAAGATTCAACAACTTTACTTTCAATAACATCAACTTCCACTGTAACAGAATTAACAAAATCTTTCTCAGAATCATTGACAACGACTTCACCAGAATCATCCAGTACATCAACAAAATTATCAACACGAATCCTACCTAAATCATCAACAAATATCATGCCTGAATCTTCAACACATATCACACCAGAATCATCACCAACATCAGTTCAAGAATTATCTTCTACTAGTTCAACAATATCAACAAGTTCCGTGGCAGAATCATCAACAACTCTCCTACCAAAATCGTCAACAAGAATCCCACTATCATCTTTAACCAGTGTTGCAACAGAATCTTTAACAGGTATTGAAACAGAATCATTATTGAAATCATCATCAACTATCCCCACAACCTCTTCAGTAACAAATAAGCCGACAGAATCAACAACAACATCCTTAATTAGTTCCATACCTGATTCAACAACCTCTCCTCTTCAACATTCCATAACAAGTGAAGCAACAGAACTACATTATTCAACTACTGATACACTCCAAGAATCAACAACAACAACTTTATCACAATCCACACCAATCCTTCCAGAAGAAACAAGTATCCAAACAGAATCATCAGGGAATACCACATTGGAATCACTGACAACTGTCCATCCAGAATCTTCAACAAATATTATAAAAGTGTCGTCAACAAACACTGTTTATGAATCATCCACTACTGTTGTACCAGAAACAGCAAATTTTATAAATGAATCATCAACAACTATTTTGCCAGATGATTCAACAACTCTGCTTTCAATATTATCAACCAATGTTGTACAACAATTATCAACAACTATGCTACCAAAATATTCAACAACAATGCTTTCAGTATCATCAACCAGCATTGCAACAGAACCATCAACAAAAACTTTCTCTGAATTATTGACAATGACTTCACCAGAATCATCCAACAATCATTCAACAATATCAACAAGTATAATAACAACAGAATCAACAACAACACATATACCAGAATCATCACCTACATTCCTTTCAGAATCATCAACTTCATCAAATACAATCTTACCAGGATTATCACCAACATCAAGTCAAAAATTATCTTCTACTACTTCATCAATATCAACAAGCACCGTGGCAAAATCAACAACAACGTTAATACCAGAATCATCACCTGCAGTCTTTTCAGAATCATCAACTAGTATAATACCAACATCAACAGAATCACCAACAAACTTTCCAAGAACTACATCATCAAATATAGTTAAAGATTCATCAACAACTATGCTACCAAAAGATTCAACAACTCTGCTCTCATCATCATCAATCAGTGTTGCTCAAGAATCAACAAAAATGCTTTCTGAATCATTAACGACAATTCCACCAGAATCATCAATTGCAGTAAAACAATCATCAACAACAATGCTATCAAACAATTCAACTACTTTGGTTTCAATATCGTCAACAAGCTCTACACCAATATCGACAAAAACTTTCTCAGAAACATTCACAATGACTTCACCAGAAACATCAAGTGTAATAAAAGAATCAACAACTATGCTGCCAAAAGATTCAACAACTTTACTTTCACTAACTTCAACTTCCACTGTAACAGAATTAACAAAAACTTTCTCAGAATCATTGACAACGACTTCACCAGAATCATTCAGCACATCAACAAAATTATCAACACGAATCCTACCTCAATCATCGACTAATATCATGCCTGAATCTTCAACACATATCACACCAGAATCATCACCAACATCAGTTCAAGAATTATCTTCTACTAGTTCAACATTATCAACAAGTTCCGTGGCAGAATCATCAACAACTCTCCTACCAAAATCGTCAACAAGAATCCCACCATCATCTTTAACCAGTGTTGCAACAGAATCTTTAACAGGTATTGAAACAGAATCATTATTGAAATCATCATCAACTATCCCCACAACCTCTTCAGTAACAAATAAGCCCACAGAATCAACAACAACATCCTTAATTAGTTCCATACCTGATTCAACAACCTCTCCTCTTCAACATTCCATAACAAGTGAAGCAACAGAACTACATTATTCAACTACTGATACACTCCAAAAATCAACAACAACAACTTTATCACAATCCACACCAATCCTTCCAGAAGAAACAAGTATCCAAACAGAATCATCAGGGAATACCACATTGGAATCACTGACAACTGTCCATCCAGAATCTTCAACAAATATTATAAAAGTGTCGTCAACAAACACTGTTTATGAATCATCCACTACTGTTGCACCAGAAACAGCAAATTTTATAAATGAATCATCAACAACTATTTTGCCAGATGATTCAACAACATTGCTATCAATATTATCAACCAGTGTTGTACAACAATTATCAACAACTATGCTACCAAAAGATTCAACAACAATATTTTCAGTATCATCAACCAGCATTGCAACAGAACCATCAACAAAAACTTTCTCTGAATCATTGACAATGACTTCACCACAATCATCAAATGTAGTAAAACAATCATCAACAACAATGCTATCAAACAATTCAACTACTTTGGTTTCAATATCGTCAACAAGCTCTACACCAATATCGACAAAAACTTTCTCAGAAACATTCACAATGACTTCACCAGAAACATCAAGTGTAGTAAAAGAATCAACAACTATGCTGCCAAAAGATTCAACAACTTTACTTTCAATAACATCAACTTTCACAGAAACAGAATTCACAAAATCTTTCTCAGAATCACTGACAACGACTTCACCAGAATCATTCAGCACGTCAACAAAATTATCAACACGAATCCTACCTCAATCATCAACAAATGTCATGCCTGAATCTTCAACACATATCACACCAGAATCATCACCAACATCAGTTCAAGAATTAT
Organism: Petrolisthes manimaculis; assembly: GCA_034508575.1. NCBI lineage: Eukaryota > Metazoa > Arthropoda > Malacostraca > Decapoda > Porcellanidae > Petrolisthes > Petrolisthes manimaculis. Next base: position 39,869 of record JAWZYT010003980.1, on the reverse strand, counting down.
CTTCTACTAGTTCAACAATATCAACAAGTTCCGTGGCAGAATCATCAACAACTCTCCTACCAAAATCGTCAACAAGAATCCCACCATCATCTTTAACCAGTGTTGCAACAGAATCTTTAACAGGTATTGAAACAGAATCATTATTGAAATCATCATCAACTATCCCCACAACCTCTTCAGTAACAAATAAGCCCACAGAATCAACAACAACATCCTTAATTAGTTCCATACCTGATTCAACAACCTCTCCTCTTCAACATTCCATAACAAGTGAAGCAACAGAACTACATTATTCAACTACTGATACACTCCAAGAATCAACAACAACAACTTTATCACAATCCACACCAATCCTTCCAGAAGAAACAAGTATCCAAACAGAATCATCAGGGAATACCACATTGGAATCACTGACAACTGTCCATCCAGAATCTTCAACAAATATTATAAAAGTGTCGTCAACAAACACTGTTTATGAATCATCCACTACTGTTGCACCAGAATCATCAAATTTTATAAATGAATCATCAACAACTATTTTGCCAGATGATTCAACAACTTTGCTTTCAATATCATCAACCAGTGTTGTACAACAAATATCAACAACTATGCTACCAAAAGATTCAACAACAATGCTTTCAGTATCATCAACCAGCATTGCAACAGAACCATCAACAAAAACTTTCTCAGAATTATTGACAATGACTTCACCAGATTCATCCAACAATCATTCAACAATATCAACAAGAATAATAACAACAGAATCAACAACAACACACATACCAGAATCATCACCTACATTCCTTTCAGAATCATCAACTTCTTCAAATACAATCTTACCAGGATTATCACCAACATCAAGTCAAAAATTATCTTCTACTACTTCATCAATATCAACAAGCACCGTGGCAGAATCAACAACAACGTTAATATCAAAATCATCACCTGCAGTCTTTTCAGAATCAGCCAATAGTATAATACCAACATCAACAGAATCATCAACAAACTTTCCAAGAACTACATCATTAAATATAGTTAAAGATTCATCAACAACTATGCTACCAAAAGATTCAACAACAATTATTTCAGTATCATCAACCAGCATTGCAACAGAACCATCAACAAAAACTTTCTCTGAATCATTGACAATGACTTCACCAGAATCATCAAATGTAGTAAAACAATCATCAACAACAATGCTATCAAACAATTCAACTACTTTGGTTTCAATATCGTCAACAAGCTCTACACCAATATCGACAAAAACTTTCTCAGAAACATTCACAATGACTTCACCAGAAACATCAAGTGTAGTAAAAGAATCAACAACTATGCTGCCAAAAGATTCAACAACTTTACTTTCAATAACATCAACTTCCACTGTAACCGAATTTACAAAATCTTTCTCAGAATCACTGACAACGACTTCACCAGAATCATTCAGCACATTAACAAAATTATCAACACGAATCCTACCACAATCATCAACAAATATCATGCCTGAATCTTCAACACATATCACACCAGAATCATCACCAACATCAGTTCAAGAATTATCTTCTACTAGTTCAACAATATCAACAAGTTCCGTGGCAGATTCATCAACAACTCTCCTACCAAAATCGTCAACAAGAATCCCACCATCATCTTTAACCAGTGTTGCAACAGAATCTTTAACAAGTATTGAAACAGAATCATCATTGAAATCATCATCAACTATCCCCACAACCTCTTCAGTAACAAATAAGCCCACAGAATCAACAACAACATCCTTAATTAGTTCCATACCTGATTCAACAACCTCTCCTCTTCAACATTCCATAACAAGTGAAGCAACAGAACTACATTATTCAACTACTGATACACTCCAAGAATCAACAACAACAACTTTATTACAATCCACACCAATCCTTCCAGAAGAAACAAGTATCCAAACAGAATCATCAGGGAATACCACATTGGAATCACTGACAACTGTCCATCCAGAATCTTCAACAAATATTATAAAAGTGTCGTCAACAAACACTGTTTATGAATCATCCACTACTGTTGCACCAGAAACAGCAAATTTTATAAATGAATCATCAACAACAATTTTGCCAGAAGATTCAACAACCTTGTTTTCAATATCAACAACCAGTGTTGCACAACAATTATCAACAACTATGCTACCAAAAGATTCAACAACAATTATTTCAGTATCATCAACCAGCATTGCAACAGAACCATCAACAAAAACTTTTTCTGAATCATTGACAATCACTTCACCAGAATCATCCAACAATCATTCAACAATATCAACAAGTATAATAACAACAGAACCAACAAATACACACATACCAGAATCATCACCTGCAGTCTTTTCAGAATCATCAACTAGTATAATACCAACATCAACAGAATCATCAACAAACTTTCCAAGAACTACATCATTAAATATAGTTAAAGATTCATCAACAACTATGCTGCCAAAAGATTCAACAACTCTGCTCTCATCATCATTAACCAGTGTTGCTCAAGAATCAACAAAAATGCTTTCTGAATCATTGACAACGACTTCACCAGAATCATTCAGCACATCAACAAAATTATCAACACGAATCCTACCACAATCATCAACAAATATCATGCCTGAATCTTCAACACATATCACACCAGAATCATCACCAACATCAGTTCAAGAATTATCTTCTACTAGTTCAACAATATCAACAAGTTCCGTGGCAGAATCATCAACAACTCTCCTACCAAAATCGTCAACAAGAATCCCACCATCATCTTTAACCAGTGTTGCAACAGAATCTTTAACAGGTATTGAAACAGAATCATTATTGAAATCATCATCAACTATCCCCACAACCTCTTCAGTAACAAATAAGCCCACAGAATCAACAACAACATCCTTAATTAGTTCCATACCTGATTCAACAACCTCTCCTCTTCAACATTCCATAACAAGTGAAGCAACAGAACTACATTATTCAACTACTGATACACTCCAAGAATCAACAACAACAACTTTATCACAATCCACACCAATCCTTCCAGAAGAAACAAGTATCCAACCAGAATCATCACCTACATTCCTTTCAGAATCATCAACTTCTTCAAGTACAATCTTACCAGGATTATCACCAACATCAAGTCAAAAATTATCTACTACTACTTCATCAATATCAACAAGCACCGTGGCAAAATCAACAACAAAATTAAAATCAGAATCATCACCTGCAGTCTTTTCAGAATCATCTAGTATAATACCAACATCAACAGAATCATCAACAAACTTTCCAAGACCTACATCATCAAATATAGTTAAAGATTCATCAACAACTATGCTACCAAAAGATTCAACAACTCTGATCTCATCATCATCAATCAGTGTTGCTCAAGAATCAACAAAAATGCTTTCTGAATCATTAACGACAATTTCACCAGAATCATCAATTGCAGTAAAACAATCATCAACAACAATGCTATCAAACAATTCAACTACTTTGGTTTCAATATCGTCAACAAGCTCTACACCAATATCGACAAAAACTTTCTCAGAAACATTCACAATGACTTCACCAGAAACATCAAGTGTAGTAAAAGAATCAACAACTATGCTGCCAAAAGATTCAACAACTTTACTTTCAATAACATCAACTTCCACTGTAACAGAATTAACAAAAACTTTCTCAGAATCACTGACGACGACTTCACCAGAATCATTCAGCACATCAACAAAATTATCAACACGAATCCTACCTCAATCATCAACAAATATCATGCCTGAATCTTCAACACATATCACACCAGAATCATCACCAACATCAGTTCAAGAATTATCTTCTACTAGTTCAACAATATCAACAAGTTCCGTGGCAGAATCATCAACAACTCTCCTACCAAAATCGTCAACAAGAATCCCACCATCATCTTTAACCAGTGTTGCAACAGAATCTTTAACAGGTATTGAAACAGAATCATTATTGAAATCATCATCAACTATCCCCACAACCTCTTCAGTAACAAATAAGCCCACAGAATCAACAACAACATCCTTAATTAGTTCCATACCTGATTCAACAACCTCTCCTCTTCAACATTCCATAACAAGTGAAGCAACAGAACTACATTATTCAACTACTGATACACTCCAAGAATCAACAACAACAACTTTATCACAATCCATATCAATCCTTCCAGAAGAAACAAGTATCCAAACAGAATCATCAGGGAATACCACATTGGAATCACTGACAACTGTCCATCCAGAATCTTCAACAAATATTATAAAAATATCGTCAACAAACACTGTTTATGAATCATCCACTACTGTTGCACCAGAAACAGCAAATTTTATAAATGAATCATCAACAACTATTTTGCCAGATGATTCAACAACTTTGCTTTCAATATTATCAACCAATGTTGTACAACAATTATCAACAACTATGCTACCAAAAGATTCAACAACAATTATTTCAGTATCATCAACCAACATTGCAACAGAACCATCAACAAAAACTTTCTCTGAATTATTGACAATGACTTCACCAGAATCATCCAACAATCATTCAACAATATCAACACGTATAATAACAACAGAATCAACAACAACACACATACCAGAATCATCACCTACATTCCTTTCAGAATCATCAACTTCTTCAAATACAATCTTACCAGGATTATCACCAACATCAAGTCAAAAATTATTTTCTACTACTTCATCAATATCAACAAGCACCGTGGCAGAATCAACAACAACGTTAATATCAAAATCATCACCTGCAGTCTTTTCAGAATCAGCCAATAGTATAATACCAACATCAACAGAATCATCAACAAACTTCCCAAGAACTACATCATTAAATATAGTTAAAGATTCATCAACAACTATGCTACCAAAAGATTCAACAACTCTGCTCTCATCATCATCAACCAGTGTTGCTCAAGAATCAACAAAAATGCTTTCTGAATCAATAACGACAGTTTCACCAGAATCATCAAACACAGTAAAACAATCAACAACAACAATGCTATCAAACAATTCAACTACTTTGGTTTCAATATCGTCAACAAGCTCTACACCAATATCGACAAAAACTTTCTCAGAATCACTGACAACGACTTCACCAGAATCATCCAGCACATCAACAAAATTATCAACAAGATTCCTACCTCAATCATCAACTAATATCATGCCTGAATCTTCAACACATATCACACCAGAATCATCACCAACATCAGTTCAAGAATTATCTTCTACTAGTTCAACAATATCAACAAGTTCCGTGGCAGAATCATCAACAACTCTCCTACCAAAATCGTCAACAAGAATCCCACCATCATCTTTAACCAGTGTTGCAACAGAATCTTTAACTGGTATTGAAACAGAATCATTATTGGAATCATCATCAACTATCCCCACAACCTCTTCAGTAACAAATAAGCCCACAGAATCAACAACAACATCCTTAATTAGTTCCATACCTGATTCAACAACCTCTCCTCTTCAACAGTCCATAACAAGTGAAGCAACAGAACTACATTATTCAACTACTGATACACTCCAAGAATCAACAACAACAACTTTATCACAATCCACACCAATCCTTCCAGAAGAAACAAGTATCCAAACAGAATCATCAGGGAATACCACATTGGAATCACTGACAACTGTCCATCCAGAATCTTCAACAAATATTATAAAAGTGTCGTCAACAAACACTGTTTATGAATCATCCACTACTGTTGCACCAGAAACAGCAAATTTAATAAATGAATCATCAACAACTATTTTGCCAGATGATTCAACAACTCTGCTTTCAATATTATCAACCAGTGTTGTACAACAATTATCAACAACTATGCTACCAAAAGATTCAACAACAATGTTTTCAGTATCATCAACCAGCATTGCAACAGAACCATCAACAAAAACTTTCTCAGAATTATTGACGACGACTTCACCAGAATCATCCAACAATCATTCAACAATATCACCAAGTATAATAACAACAGAACCAACAACAACACACATACCAGAATCATCACCTACAGTCCTTTCAGAATCATCAACTTCTTCAAATACAATCTTACCAGGATTATCACCAACATCAAGTCAAAAATTATCTTCTACTACTTCATCAATATCAACAAGCACCGTGGCAGAATCAACAACAACGTTAATATCAAAATCATCAGCTGCAGTCTTTTCAGAATCAGCCAATAGTATAATACCAACATCAACAGAATCATCAACAAACTTCCCAAGAACTACATCATTAAATATAGTTAAAGATTCATCAACAACTATGCTACCAAAAGATTCAACAACTCTGCTCTCATCATCATCAACCAGTGTTGCTCAAGAATCAACAAAAATGCTTTCTGAATCAATAACGACAGTTTCACCAGAATCATCAAACACAGTAAAACAATCAACAACAACAATGCTATCAAACAATTCAACTACTTTGGTTTCAATATCGTCAACAAGCTCTACACCAATATCGACAAAAACTTTCTCAGAATCACTGACAACGACTTCACCAGAATCATCCAGCACATCAACAAAATTATCAACAAGATTCCTACCTCAATCATCAACTAATATCATGCCTGAATCTTCAACACATATCACACCAGAATCATCACCAACATCAGTTCAAGAATTATCTTCTATTAGTTCAACAATATCAACAAGTTCCGTGGCAGAATCATCAACAACTCTCCTACCAAAATCGTCAACAAGAATCCCACCATCATCTTTAACCAGTGTTGCAACAGAATCTTTAACAGGTATTGAAACAGAATCATTATTGAAATTATCATCAACTATCCCCACAACCTCTTCAGTAACAAATAAGCCCACAGAATCAACAACAACATCCTTAATTAGTTCCATACCTGATTCAACAACCTCTCCTCTTCAACATTCCATAACAAGTGAAGCAACAAAACTACATTATTCAACTACTGATACACTCCAAGAATCAACAACAACAACTTTATCACAATCCACACCAATCCTTCCAGAAGAAACAAGTATCCAAACAGAATCATCAGGGAATACCACATTGGAATCACTGACAACTGTCCATCCAGAATCTTCAACAAATATTATAAAAGTGTCGTCAACAAACACTGTTTATGAATCATCCACTACTGTTGCACCAGAATCATCAAATTTTATAAATGAATCATCAACAACTATTTTGCCAGAAGATTCAACAACATTGCTATCAATATTATCAACTAATGTTGTCCAACAATTATCAACAACTATGCTACCAAAAGATTCAACAACAATGCTTTCAGTATCATCAACCAGCATTGCAACAGAACCATCAACTAAAACTTTCTCTGAATCATTGACAATGACTTCACCAGAATCATCAAATGCAGTAAAACAATCAACAACAACAATGCTATCAAACAATTCAACTACTTTGGTTTCAATATCGTCAACAAGCTCTACACCAATATCGACAAAAACTTTCTCAGAAACATTCACAATGACTTCACCAGAAACATCAAGTGTAATAAAAGAATCAACAACTATGCTGCCAAAAGATTCAACAACTTTACTTTCAATAACTGTAACAGAATTAACAAAATCTTTCTCAGAATCACTGACAACGACTTCACCAGAATCATCACCATCAGTTCAAGAATTATCGTCTATTAGTTCAACAATATCAACAAGTAAAACAACAGAATCAACAACAACACAGACACCAGAATCATCACCTGCAGTCTTTTCAGAATCAGCCAATAGTATAATACCAACATCAACAGAATCATCAACAAACTTTCCAAGAACTACATCATCAAATATAGTTAAAGATTCATCAACAACTATGCTGCCAAAAGATTCAACAACTATGCTGCCAAAAGATTCAACAACTTTACTTTCAATAACATCAACCAGCATTGCATCAAATTCATCAACAAAAATATTCTCCGAATCGTTTACAACTTCACCGGAATCATCAACAAGATTCCTACCACACTCATCAACACATATCATGCCTGAATCTTCAACACATATCACACCAGAATCATCACCAACATCAGTTCAAGAATCATCTTCAAATAATTCAACAATATCAACAAGTATGAAGAAATTATCGACAACAACCGCCGTATACAAATCTTCATCAACTTACGCTGTTCTTGAATCATCACAGATCACAACAGAACCATCAACAACAACTACCCAGCCAAAAACATCCACTTTTTCCCTTTCAAAATCATCATCAATAAAGTCCACAATTGAATCATATACTACTATTACACCAAAATCATTAATAAACGCATCGCCGGAATCAACGACATCACTCTCCACCCAAGAATCGACTAATGTTACAACAGAATCCATGACAAGAAACCGATTGAGATTATCCTCAGCTTTGCGACCTAAAGTGAATTCAATATCAACAACAACTTCCCTACCAAGATCACCTTTACGTATCCTTCCAAAATTGTCTACAAATATCAAACCAGACTTATTTTTAACAAACCGTATTTCAGGAACATCAACAAGAATTATTCCCGAAAAGTCAACAAAAAGTCGTTCAGAAACTTCAACGAGAATTCCTGCAAATTTTACAGAATCATTTACAATCACAACTTCAAGTAAATCATTTCCAATCACAACTTCACCAGAATCACTTACAATCACTACCAGTCCAACAGAATCATCATCAATCACCACCAGTCCAACAGAATCATTACCAATCACTACCAGTCCAACAGAATCATCACCAATCATCACCAGTCCAACAGAATCATTACCAATCACTACCAGTCCAACAGAATCATCACCAATCATCACCAGTCCAACAGAATCATCACCAATCATCACCAGTCCAACAGAATCATCACCAATCATCACCAGTCCAACAGAATCATTACCAATCACTACCAGTCCAACAGAATCATTACCAATCACTACCAGTCCAACAGAATCATCACCAATCATCACCAGTCCAACAGAATCATCACCAATCATCACCAGTCCAACAGAATCATTACCAATCACTACCAGTCCAACAAAATCATTACCAATCACTACCAGTCCAATAGAATCATCACCAATCATCACCAGTCCAACAGAATCATCAATCATCACCAGTCCAACAGAATCATCACCAATCATCACCAGTCCAACAGAATCATCACCAATCACTACCAGTCCAACAGAATCATCACCAATCATCACCAGTCCAACAGAATCATCACCAATCACTACCAGTCCAACAGAATCATCACCAATCATCACCAGTCCAACAGAATCATCACCAATCATCACCAGTCCAACAGAATCATTACCAATCATCACCAGTCCAACAGAATCATCACCAATCATCACCAGTCCAACAGAATCATCACCAATCACTACCAGTCCAACAGAATCATCACCAATCACTACCAGTCCAACAGAATCATCACCAATCATCACCAGTCCAACAGAATCATTACCAATCACTACCAGTCCAACAGAATCATCACCAATCATCACCAGTCCAACAGAATCATTACCAATCACCACCAGTCCAACAGAATCACTTACAATCACCACCAGTCCAACAGAATCATCACCAATCACTACCAGTCCAACAGAATCATCACCAATCATCACCAGTCCAACAGAATCATCACCAATCATCACCACTCCAACAGAATCATCACCAATCATCACCACTTTAAATCCATCCTCCCCAATCACCACCCAATCTCTAACACCACAATCCCAGACAGCAGAATCATCCCCAATCATTACTACTTTACAATCATCTTCAACAGAATCAGCACAAATCACTTCACAATCTCTAAAGACAATTACACAATCTCTAAAGACAATCACTAGCACTTTACAATCGTTTTCTTCAACTGAATCATTACCAATTACCACCACTTTACAATCATCATCTACAATACAATCAACACCAATCACCATCACTTTACAATCATCAACCCCCCTAATCACCAGCAATTTACAATCCCAAACAAGTACCCAATCTCCACAATCATCCACCCCAATCACCACCACTTCACAATCATCAACCAGCAATTTACAATCACAAACAAGTACCCAATCTTCACAATCATTCTCCCCCCTAATCACCAGCACTTTACAATCCCCAACAAGTACCCTCTCTTCACAATCATCACCCCCAATCACCACCACTTCACAATCACCCCCCCTAATCACCACCACTTTACAATCCCCAACAAGTACCCAATCTCCACAATCATCCACTCCAATCAGACTAAACCGATCTTCCTTAGAAAAGAAAAAAAATATCTTTGAAGGTTTGAACTGCCAGGATATATTCTCTCCTGACCTTCCCACTTCAACTATTGGCTTGGAACACTTTCAATGCCTCGAGTTGTTGCTGCTTACTATGTTCAGTTATAAAGATCAGTTCACAACCACCAAGGAAATGAACACACACACAACTCAAGAGGCTGCTACAATCATGAACACACACACACCAACACAAGAGGCTGCTACAATCATGAACACACACACAAAAGAGATATTTGATTCTGCTATATTGTCAACATTAACATACAATATAATAAACACACACATATCTTTTAATCCCACAACAACAACAACAACAAAAACAGAATCAACATCAACAAACAATAAAATAAACACACACATATCTTTTAATCCCACTAAAACAACAACAACAACAACAACAACAGAAGCAACAACAAGTAAATTAACAACAACAACATCAACAACAACAACAACAACACACGAGACAGTAAGGCGTTCGAACCGATCCATATCCGACTTCGAGGCAAGAGAAAGTTTCGAATACTTTGACTGCCTCGGTATTTTTTTGAAGGATTTTACAACATCGACCACAACCCTAGAAGACTTGAGGTGTCTTGAACTTCTATTTACAACCCTTCAGTCCCTGCCACTGACAACAACAACAACATCTACTACAACTACTACAACTACTACTACTACTACTACAACTACTATAACTACTACTACTACTACTACTACAACAACTACTACTACTACTACTACTACTACTACTACTACTACAACACCATCTACTACAACTACTACAACTACTACAACAACAACTACTACTACTACTACTACTACTACAACACCATCTACTACAACTACTACTAATACTATTACTACTACAACTACAACACCAACTACTACTATTACTACTACTATATCACCATCATTACCACCATCTACAACATCTACTACTACCACTACTACAACCACAACACCAACAACAACCATTCAATCAACAACATCACCAACTACTACAACCATTCAAACTACAACAACTACAACTACTACAACCATTCAAACAACAACTACAACCCTTCAAACAACAACACCAACAACTACTACAACCATTCAATCAACAACTACTACAACCATTCAAACAACAACAACAACAACAACTGCAGGTTATAATTGTGCAGAGTTGTTGTCCAATGAATTCACAACCTCTCCTCTCGATAATTTGGAATACATAAATTGTCTCAGGTTGTTATTAAACTATTTAACAACCTTAGAAAGTACAACAACCGAGATGGTCATATTTACAACTACAACTACTACAACTATTACTACAATAACTGCTACTACAACTACTACAACGACTACAACTACTACTACTACAACTACAACTATTACTACTACAACTGCTACTACAACTACTACAACTACAGCGACTACAACTACTACTACTACAACTACTACTACTACAACTATTACTACAATAACTGCTACTACAACTACTACTGCTACTACAACTACATCTACTCTACAACCAATCACAACCGATACTTCAATACCAATTACAACTCCTATTTCTTCACAACCAATCACAACCGATACTTCACAACCATTTACAACTTCACAACCATTTACAACCCCTATTTCACAGCCAATTACAACTCTTATTTCTTCACAACCAATTACAACTGCTACTAATTCACAACCAATTACAACCGATATTTCACAACCAATTACAAGTCCTTCACAATCATTTACAACCCCTATTTCACAACAATTTACAACCTCTACTATTTCACAACCAATTACAACTCCTAATTCTTCACAAACAATAACAACCGATACTTCACAACCATTTACAACCCCTATTTCACAACAAATTACAACTATTTCTTCACAACCAATTACAACCCCTATTTCTTCACAACCAATTACAACTCCTACTAATTCACAACCAATCATAACCTATGCTTCACAACCATTTACAACCCCTATTTCACAACAAATTACAACTATTTCTTCACAACCAATTACAACCCCTATTTCTTCACAACCAATTACAACTCCTACTAATTCAC
>JAWZYT010003980.1:15000-22500 GCA_034508575.1 Petrolisthes manimaculis | reverse complement strand
TCTACCAGTAACTTTCTAATCAGATCACCCCGTGTGGACCGTAAGGTCTGTTGTGGTCTGTGATTCTATGTAACTCTATGTAACTCTCTCTCTCTCTCTCTCTCGCTCTCTCTCTCTCTCTCTCTCTCTCTCTCTCTCACCAAGTATTTCACAGAATTGAAATAACAAGTACGTTGGGTGTAACATTTTTAATAATAATAATAATAGTAAAAAAAAAACTTATTAAACACAACAAATGCTCCGAGCTATTACAGTGAATGGTTTTTAACAATGAGTCGATTCCACAGTGGTATTGGTTTGTTAACTTCCTAACCAACCATACTTGTAAGGCTTCATTCTTTTCCAAAAGTTGAGTATCCACATTCACAAAATCTATCAAATATTTAGATAATGATGATCACTGCACCGTTTATTCACCAAATTCATTAAATAATTCGCCCATAATTAAGTCATTTACACGGCTAAGATTATTTCGTTTGATTGCTCACAAGCCACTAACAACGACTGTGGAATCAACCCTAAGTTATGGTTAAAATGAAGCTGAAGAATGGACGAATATTTAATTCCGTGTCCACACTTTTGTTGGGAATTTTGGTATTGGGACAGTTTATTCTGTCCTTAAAGGGGAGATTCAATTGTTGGTGAGTTAGAAGGTATCTAATTCATCCAAACAATGACACGAAACAGATTCTGTATTAGTACCACTGAGGGCGTCTGTTTTCTGGCATAGTTAGGAGGAATCAGTAGCCTTCCAATTATTAACCAACAAGTGAATCTACCCTTATTAATTAAAACATTAGATGATTCTCAGAGAAACACTAAGAAGATATTACATGTCACTGACTTGGACTAAAACTCAGATTACAATGTCTCATCTCATTCAACAATTGTAACAAAACAAAAAAATCTAATAATAAGATTAGAAATGTAATCATTACCTACTGTTTATTCTACTATTGGTACATTCTTTCAAGGTATGCCCAGAAACAGGTACAAATTAAGGGCCCTGTGATCGTGCATTAGAACTGAAGGCTTCCGATTCCTTCTGATTAAGCCACAAAACAAGCTCCTTCCATATATGTGGTGTTTCGTGGCATTATTTGAAGGACTTATTTACCTCCAATTTCCTGACTACATCACTGGGTTCCTTAACAAAAATAATAGTGGCCTGGTGCTTGAAAGAATTTGAATGAATCAGTTGCTCAACATTTACCATTATTCTCTTAATGTCCATGAAATCTTCGTTTGACTGTACCTGCAACAAAACTGTTATCTTTTCATATTTAAATATATATATATATATATATATATATATATATATATATATATATATATATATATATATATATATATATATATATATATATATATATCACTCTCTCTCTCTCTCTCTCTTAATAATGATTGTTAATATTTGCATCAATGTATCTTGTTCATGTTATTTGAATACGCTCTGTTGAAGCAAATCTAAACATTCCCATTTCCAAACCTTTCTTTAACTTTCTGTACTTTAATGTACTTTCCATGCATCACATCCACTTTCCACTTAATTATATCGTTGCTGGTTCAAAGGAAAGCAACCGCAATTTAGGGAAAAAGTGTGTTATTGACGTGAAAGCTAAATAAGCAACAATTCTTCCTACATTTTTATATTTTTGGTTTCAGGTCCATAAGTTTAAAATTGACGAAGATAATAATAGGCCTCTGAGTGAAAGTTAGGTAAGGTTAGATAAGTCTTTAGTTTGTAACAGCATATGGCACTGCTAACTGTTCCTGTGATTATGTATGACCATTGTTGTTTGTATGTGTAGGTCAAGATGGTTATTATCTCAGGGTGTATTGCCCATTGATTCCAAATTTCCAACAACTTCGCCACGGGGGGGGGGGGGGGGGGGGGGGGAATTCATGGCTTCTACTTTCATCGATTTACATTTCTTGGTGAAATGTTACCAGTCCACACCTAAATAACTACATATAATATAAACATATAATATAACATATAATTATAAACATATATATATATTCCCCTTGTCTACACCCTTGGTATAATTATGTTCTCTTCCATTCATTATTACCTTCCTGTTTACTGTACTGGATAACTACTTTATATTATCACGCACCTTTGAATATATTGGCACCAATATAATAATTATTGAGTCTATTAATTAACACGGCCATAACATCTACTGTTTCACCTCCATTTTTCTTATGTTCGCTTATAACAATAATAAACAATATATACATTTAGGGAAGATTCTTCTGTTTGTAAATTGGAAGGTCTCTGATTCCTCCAAACTCTACCACCAAACAGATCCCCTATTACTACCATTGAGGGCGGCTGTTTTCTGGCATAATACAGGGGAATCAGTAGCTTTACATTTACCGACATCAGAATCTTCCCTTAACGACAACAGAAATGAAAAAAAGTCTAAGTAGTTAGTTAGTGTCACTCTATGCATGGCTTTATGTCCTGTTGCTTAACAAATTGGAGGGCTATAACCCATCACAGACCTAACAGCCAATGTGATGGAGATTAACACTAAGGCAAGGTAATTTCACTACATACAATTATAGGGACAGTATACTTTAGGTACTATGGAGTGCCTTGATTCCCTCCAGAGTGTATGTCAGTAAACAGGATCAGCTTGACAAAAATAATGGTGTCTTATTGCTTGGAATAGTTTGGAAGAATCAGTCTTTCAGATTTACCAACACTGTATTACCGCCAATTATTCCAGGCTACAGACAATCAATAATGTTGTTATCTGGTCCAGTCTCTCTCTCTCTCACCTCAGGTAAAGTGATGAGTGAAAGCCAGTGAGGTCCGGGGGATTATAAAGGATGCTGATATATTTTCTGACGAGTTGCCAGCACTGTCTATTCCTTACACACATAGGGGAATGAATGTTATAAAATGTATGGTGATAGTGGAATTACTTACTTCATTAAGGAAAACACATGACAATACTAAATATATAGATATGCTTAGGGATGAAATAATGGAGAATAATATAGTAATATGGCAAATTATGAAGGTAGGTGGTAGGTAGTGAATCAGAGAATCTAGGGCCGGGAAAAATTCTGAACACCTGCAATGCACACTTGTACACAAACACACACACACACTCCTACATACACACAGACATACTGTACACACTTAAGCAGTTTGATCATAATATTAGTTGTATTATGTTCATTTCCATACCCTTTTTCTGTTTTATTTGTTGTATATATTGGTGTATTTCATCACTATAATATTATGAAGCTTTTACTTTTTTTTTAATATTAACACAATATTAGTTATTTCACTGTAAATGCACTTTGTGAAGTATATACTATGTACAGTTGCTTCACCGAGGCACGCGATGTTCATAGACTCGAGATTATTAAGTGTAGAAAATGTGTGTATTTTTCGAGTCCATGAACACTGCATGTCTTGGTGAAGCAGATGAGGCGACAGGACTTTTGTCGCCGACTGTACTCAACCACTAGTAAACATGGTGTAATATTATGCAGCCATTCTAAATACAAATCCTACATGACCGAGATAGGAATAGGTACGAGAGGATTTTACTGAATCTGTAATTATCTTTATCAATCTCGGTGGCGAAAAACTAGAATTACGGCTTTGCGTTAGTGATCACGGTGAACAACCAGAGAGGCTAATATTAACATCTTTATTGAAGGGGCCAGACGTCCTAATCTTCACTGAGACTTGTAGTGTAACGTTGAAATCTGGACATTAACCCCTCCGTGACGGGATAACTATGAATAGACGCACTGTCAGTCCGGGGCTAGTCTGCCTATCCTTCCTCCCTGTCCAGGCGCTTCTACCAAAATCGCTCAATTCCACTCAATTCACTTACTCCGTACGTCTAAACTACGATACTGAACAACTTAAATATGGTCTTGTACTCACCATCAACTCTTCGTCTCTCCAATGAAACCATCCCCAGCTCTCTGGGACTCTCCGTTGCCGAGAAATGAAGTAAGGAATTAAGGTCATTTCACGGCTGAGAGCGGGGTGGTGTTCGTGCGGCTCGAGTGGCTCTGACGTTGGCTGGGCGCGGTGGTGACAGCGGGTTGGCGAGGTGCATGACTCAATAATTTTCATCCCGTGTTAGCGCGCCGTCGTACCCCCTACCATTTGCAGCCCCTGTTTTAGTGTGGTTAGCTAACCATTCCAGAATATTTTATGCCCTGGAGAGAAGTGTGGGAGTATTTACGCAAAACATTTTCTGTGTCAATATCACTGTTTATGTTCAACGTAAATTATACGTGTCACTATCACTTCACTTATATCCTAAAAACGTGTCACTATCACTTCATTTATTTCCTAAAAACGTGTCACTATCACTTCACTTATATCCTAAATAGTGTCACTGTCACTTCACTTATAACTAAATAGTGTCATTGTCACCATGTGTCACTGTCACTTCACTCGCATTACTCCCATCACTTCCTGCTTCTATATAAATTCCAGTCCATGATAATCTGAAAAGCAGTTTCCAGGGCATAATGGCACACAACACTCCTTACACCAGTAACGAGTTTCCTTGAGTTTCTGAGTGCGACGTGTTGTGTGCTTGCAGACATGGCAGCGGCGATAACCTGGACGACCTGACGCCAAGGTTAAAGGTTAAAGGTGCCAGTGAGTGGCAGTCACTGGGACAGAGTGTAGCACACACTGTGTGTATGAAACATAATATAGCACACATCACAAGGATGATGAGTGGCCCAGCGACCTCTCCACCCACGTGAGACCCGAGTCAGCTTCGGCTATGGCTGACTAAGCAGGAAGACCTCAGACAGCTGACTCAAACCCCCCACCCCCTGCTCACAGGGGTGGTAACCTCTGGCATCAGTGGTATTTTTAACAGTGTCCCGAGCAAGGATCGAACGCTGGGCTACGGAATTGCAGCCACAGACTTCGGGTTGGCAGATCAATTAGGCTGTGGTACAACATGTAAGCACTCTGTTGCAATCTGTCAGGGCGTCCCGCCGCTGGTGCATGCCTGTGCTGCTGCAGTGGTTGCACAGTGCTAAATTTCTGTAGGAGTTGGTTTATCAACTCCAATTCGTACTGCCGGAGTGCCAGTCTGCTGTCGGGGTGTTGCTGGAGGTAGAGCAAGTACGAATTTAGCACTGTTACATCAAGAAGGTGGAAGAAAGCCTTCTTGTACCACTTGCAGGTTTTTCTCAGACAATCGATGGCACTCACCATCATGTCTGACTTATCAACGAGCCTCATATTTATATTATAATCGAGCACAGCATCAGGCTTGAAGATGTTGTTACCTGTGCTGTGCTCAATCTTCCCAGAATCCTGCATCGTGCCCCTGTGGACGGTGGTGAGCATCCGGACAGGGCGTTTATCGTGCCAAGTGATGGCCAGCATTTTCCCCGATATCTTCATGAGACAGTCACCCCTGTGGGTGGGGGGAAATACTGGCCATTTCCTCCAATTGGTACGAATGGTGCCGCAGGATCCTGTTTGGTGCTGCAGAAGGAACTGACTAAGTGCTGGAGAGATGTAATAATTATTAGTGTACAGGATGGGGTTGTTGTCCAGGTAATCCCCCATGAGTTGCTTGACAACACTCCCGCTGAAGCCGAGACGGTCCTGGCCCGGGATATCCACATCCGTACCTGAATAAAGTATAAAGTCCAACACATAGCCAGTCTTACAGTCGCAGATGACATAGAATTTGATGCCAAATCTATGCCTCTTTGACGGGATATACTGAATAAAGGACACTCGTCCCCTGAACAGCACCAGAGACTCGTCGATAACAATATTTTGGAATGGTCGAAAAAAGCCTCGCATTTTCTCCTGGAGCATAGTCAGAATGGGCCTAATTTTCCAAAGCCTGTCTTTCAGGTGTGGACCCATGTTGGGGGCGAAGTGAATATAGGAAAGTATGTCCCTATACCTGTCCCGGGACATATATTTTCCAAAGGCAGGCGTAGAAAGAAGGACGTTAGTGCTCCAGAAGTCCTTGAGGTGATGTTTCCTGACGTGCGGCATCAGCATCGTCAGAGCTAACCACACATACAACTCAGCAACAGTCACGTCAGTCCAGGTCAACATCTTGCTGTGTTCCCTATCTGGTGGATTGCTGAATTGTCTGAAGTTATTTATTTCCTGCGTCAAGTATGTCATCATTATTACGTCAAAGAACGCAGTAAAATATTCCAATATTGAGGACAACGGACGACAGGGAAATACGGCTGGAATACCTGACCGACTGTTATCAAACGTCGGTATATCAGGCACAAACGCATCGCAATCCGTCCACAGGTAAGGATGAGGTGCGCCACGAGGACCTGCCGCTGGTGGTGGAGGTGGAGGTGGTGGTGGTGGTGGCGCCGCCGCGTCAGGCAACGTAGGACCGGCAGGCGACAGTGGGAGGTCAGGCGACAGTGGGGGGTCAGGCGACAGTGGGGGGTCAGGCGACAGTGGGGGGGCAGGCAACAGTGATGCGTCTTCACCCCCCTGATTGTCACACAAAGGATGAGTAGCATGAGTAGCAGGGGGTGGTGGTGAGGGGGGAGATGGCGTCAGGTCTGGTGGATTATCAGGGTCCAGGTCAGACGAGATAAGCTGCTGCTGTTGCTCCTCTGTTCTCTTCCCTCTTCCCTTCCCCTTTTTGTTCTGCATCCACGTGAGAGGTAGCAACAATAGGAGACAAAAGATTGTCTCCCAAACTACCACTCAAAGCTCCCACCCCACTCGTGGAAGGAATTGCAACAGGGGCTGCAACGTTGGATACGTCTTGCAACGCTTGATGTTGAAGGAAAAGCTGTGTGGGATACAGCTTCACACACTTCTTCCTCTGATGACTGGTCAAGCTGCCATTCCGTATCATATAAACTCTCATTGTCGTCACTACCAAGCGATAACTCGGACAATTCCTCCAACTCCCTTTCAATTGCAGAGTCTGAGAGCCTAGCAGGTGGTTTGCGAGCTCTTGCAGGCTGCACGCGGGGAGTTGAAGTCACGAGAGATGATGTACTTGGCAGCGCAGTAGGGGGTAACGAATCGGACACCCGCGAAAATTCTGAGTCACGTTCAGCCATCTTCACGGTCAGTAGCTCACTAATTTATGTATGGGATGAGTAGGGGTGGTGGTGAAGTATAGCCAAGTAAAAAAAACCCCGCCAAATTGGGCTCGTAAATGCCGACATTGGCAATAGCGGTGCTTCATCCCGCCCGGTCACCACATGGCAGGGGTGTAAGACACGACCCGGGCGCTTCCTGGGGCCGTCTATGACCGCGGTCCGGACGTTAAGGGTTAAGGCAGTCAGTGTTGTTACATCAACATATCTTCCCTCAGCCAACAAGGTTGCTATCCTTGTTTTTACTGCCGGGTACCTACTTACTGCTAGGTGAACAGGGACATACATACATACATACAGCCGGGTACCTACTTACTGCTAGGTGAACAGGGACATACATACATACATACAGCCGGGTACCTACTTACTGCTAGGGTGAGC
>JAWZYT010003980.1:0-10000 GCA_034508575.1 Petrolisthes manimaculis | reverse complement strand
CCTAATGTACATAATGTGTATATGTGTACATGCCTAATGTACATAATGTGTATATGTGTACAGGCCTAATGTACATAATGTGTATATGTGTACATGCCTAATGTACATAATGTGTATATGTGTACAGGCCTAATGTACATAATGTGTATATGTGTACATGCCTAATGTACATAATGTGTATATGTGTACAGGCTTAATGTACATATAATGTGAACACTTGTATTAATATAACTGTATTCAGTGATATACAATACACACACACACACACACACATGGAAACATTTCCCAAGAGAAAACTCAGAGAGGTGCGCACACACACACACACACACACACAATTCCTGTTGGCTTCACAATATTCTCCTTTTGTTTTGTCTGTGTGTAGGTAATGAGTGGGTTGAATTGAAGGTTACTGACTACTCCACACAGGGAAACCAAACTGAACCTATAATCTCTCTCTCTCTCTCTCTCTCTCTCTCTCTCTCTCTCTCTCTCTCTCTCTCTCCATACATACATACACACACACACATGCAGACAGACAGACAGACATACAAACATACATACGTACAGACATACATAAAGACAAACATACAGACAGACAGACAGACATATAGACATACTTACTGACATACAGACATACATACAGACATACAGACATACAGACAAACAGACATACAGACAGACAGACAGACATAAATACATACATATATACATACATACATACAGACAGATCAACCGACAAACAGACAGACATACAGACATACAAACATACAGACCTACATACAGACAGACATGCAGCCATACATACAGACAGACAGATAGACAAACAGACATATATACATACATTCATACATATTCTTTATTATTATAAAATTATCATTATAATAATAATTACTAAACTTAATATTATAATATTAAATTCTATTAATAATAATAATAATAATAATAATCAATATTACTACTATTATTTTTATTATTATTGTTATTATTTTCGTAATTTCTATTATTTTTATTATTATTATTATTATTATTATTTTTATTATTATTATTATTATTATTATTATTATTATTATTATTATTATTATTATTATTATTATTATTATTATTATTATTATTATTATTATTATTATTATTATTATTATTATTATTATTATTATTATTATTGTTAATATCCTTAATATTATTATTACCTTCATCATTATTATTGATGATAATAACAATAATTATTATATTATTATTATTATTATTGTTATTGTTATTATTAATGATAATAATAATCAATAATAAAGAAGAAGAAGAAGAAGAAGAAGAAGAAGAAGAAGAAGAAGAAGAAGAAGAAGAAGAAGAAGAAGAAGAAGACGAAGACGAATACGAATACGAATACGAATACGAATAATAATAATAATAATAATAATGATAATAATAATAATTAAATATACTGTACACAACTGACCTGAACCAAGTAGTATCGTGGAGGTGATGTGTTTGAAGGTGTGTCACTGTATCCTACCAGAACACTGGTGTAGTCAGGAATGTCATAGCCACTATAACACCTCACCTCCAGCCATATGTGTTGACCCATGGTATTGTTTGGTGTGTAAGACATTGTTACCTTGGCACCATAACCATAAATATCACTAGAGTATACCAACCAGATACTCCAGTGTTGGTTTGGTAGGTCCTTGAAGGTAAGTCTGGTCACCTTCTTCTTTCCTTCCATTACATCTATGTACACTGGTACTGATGTCAACGATAGTTTGGTGTACTCTGAAGGTGAGACAATGAAATGATAGTGTTGTGTTCACCTTCATAACCTCCTTCTCTACCCTTCCTTATCAATACAGTTAGAGAGAGAGAGAGAGAGAGAGAGAGAGAGAGAGAGAGAGAGAGAGAGAGAGAGAGAGAGAGGTCTTGTAGGAATTAGTGAATGGTGGTAGAGAGGTGGGATAGCAAAAACAAAGGAAATAGAAAGAAAAGAGGGACAAATAGCAATAACAATGAATAAAATAATAGTTAGTGCTTTATTCGTTTTCTCTGGTGACTTCGTTTTATAGAAAATGATTAATGAACAGAATTTTATAGGGTAACTATGATAAAATAATTATTTATAATATACACTTACTTTAGTAATTTTCACTCCATCTTTCATTATATTCTCCTTCTCTCTCTCTCATGCCTTCTTTTCTATCTTTCCCCTTTCTCTCTCTCTCATGCTTTTCTTTCCACACACACACTCTCTCTCTCTCTCTCTCTCTCTCTCTCTCTCTCTCTCTCTCTCTCTCTCTCTCTCTCTCTCTCTCTCTCTCTCTCTCTCTCTCTCTCTCTCTCTCTCTCTCTCTCATGCATTCTCTTCCACCTTCCCTCTATTTTTTTTTCTCTCTCTCATGCCTTCTTTTCCCTCTTCTCTCTATCTATCTCTCTATCTCTCATGCCTTCTTTTTCTACATTCTTTCTTTCCTTCTTTCTCTCTATCTCTCATGCCTTATTTTCCACCTTCCCTCTCTCTCTCTCTCTCTCTCTCTCTCTCTCTCTCTGTATATGTGTGTGTGTGTGTGTGTAAAGATATAGATATACGGATATATATATATTGTTGTTACTGACCTGTTATGGTGGGAGGTGATAACACTTGACCACAGTAATCACCGTCATAACACTTCACATTCAGCTCGTTATCAGGGAAGCCATACACACCTCTGGGACACTGTTGGTCAGTTACAAGACTTTGTTGGTCCCCTTTCAGTTCTTGATACACCTTTATCCACCACTCTGTAATCTGTAACACCATCAACACCATTAGTTTCACACACACACACAGAGATAAATTATTTTTTTATCCACCAATTTGCTACACACACACACACACATATATTATTCCTTAATTCACCAATTTTTCACACACACACACACAAATACACACACTATTATATAATGATACGGAATAGTATTAAGTTTTCATAAAAAAATATAAATTTGAGTTAGTACATTTAGAATTTCGAATATATAGCCCTAGAACCACATCGTCGGGAGATTTGCACCCGAGCACAAGGTGTGGTCATGTGATTCATACCCAAGATAACGCGGCTTGGAATTTTTCATCACGGGGGATTTTGGGAGAAATTCACCCGACGTTATGGTGACTGAGAGACAATAGGAGACCTGTACCTGACAACTACCTCAGGACCATTGTACAACAGTAGTCTCTCCAGCTGCACTGAAGCTACTGAGGAGCCCAATGTTCTCCAAAGTTATCATTAGTATGAATCACGTGAATCACGTGACGTGTGGTTCTAGGGATAAAATTTAGTCACTTTTAGTCTAGTTCACCATAATATAAGTAACAGTATTAAGATTAAGTACAAATTAAGTATACTAGGCATCATTCCAAAGCTAAAGAGTTATTTTTTCACTGTATATTTTGTAATAAAACCTCAATTGAAAAATATTATGTATTTTTATATTCCAAAAATGGGTGAAATTTTCCCGGGGTTGTGGGTAGTGTGACTCAAAATTAAGGTTAGAGTTCTAGGGTTACGTTTCTTAGAGAGAGAGAGAGAGAAAGATAGAGAGAGTGTGTGTGTATGTGTTCATAAAAAATGCTGAATTAAAAGAAATATTAAGTATATAATTATAATAAATAATAAAGGTAAATTTATATTCGTAATGTGATATATTATGTTGTTTATGTAAGCTTAAGGGGATGCGGGAGTAGGGGACAGGCTTGGGGTGGGGGGAGGTTTGGGGGGTGCAGGAGTAGGGGACAGGCTTTGGGGGGGTTGGGGTGTGAAGGAGGAGGGGATGGGCTTGGGGGGTTTAGGGGGTGCAGGAATAGAGGACAGGCTTGGGGGAGTGTTTGGGGTGTACGGGAATAGAGGACAGGCTTGGGGGGTGCGGGAGTAGGGGACAACCTTGGGGGGGGGGGTTTGAGGTGTGTGGGAGTAGGGGGCCAGCTGTGGGGGGGTAGGGGGGTGCAGGATTATGGAGACTGGCTTGCAGGGGGTAGAAAGCCTGTCCCCTACTCCCGCATCCCTCCAATCCCCCCCCCCAGCCTGTCCCCCTAATCTTTATTAAGATTAATAAATATATAAGTGTCTTGTTGCTTGGAAACCTTTGGAGGAATAATTTACTCCAGATTCACTAATGCTGTAATACCATAGAGAGAGAGAGAGAGAGAGAGAGAGAGAGAGAGAGAGAGAGAGAGAGAGAGAGAGAGAGACTTACCTTGAGTATAATACTGATGGTGTTGTGTGATGGTTTCATATTCCATGGAGTCACCACACGACCAACATCATCCTGGAGACAATAGAACTTCAGATCCTCCCGACCATCAGATGGCCAGCGTCGTAAGTCTATCCATCCCACAGGTGTGTTGTTGATGTCCAGTGTTCCCACCTCCAGCCTCACCCTGTTCACCTCAGTGCTTGGTGGAGGTGTGAGGACGATCTCCGCCTCCAGCACCACCTCCTTCATCATCATCATCATCGTGTTTTTGTTGTTGTTGTCGTTGTTGTAGTAGTGGTGGCTGTGGTGTAGTGGTTCCCTGTAGCCAGTTAGGTGTGGTATATTGATCACATCACAGTTTGTTGGGGTCTTCACTGTTGTTGCTTCACTCTCTGATGGACAACAAATATACATACACATTACTTTTAATATATATATATATATATATATATATATATATATATATATATATATATATATATATATATATATATATATATATATATATATATATATATATATATTGTGGTAATTAGTAGCCTTCTAATTCACCCATTATAAATTATACCTTTAAGGGGGTGCGGGAATAAGGGGACAGACTTAGGGAGGCTTAGGGGGGTGCAGGGGTAGGGGAACAGACTTGGGGGGGGGGGTTAGCGGAATGCGGGAGTAGGAAGACAGGCATGGGGGGGCGGTTAAGGGGGTTTAAGAATAGGGGACAGGCTTCCTACCCACCCCAAGCCTGTCCCCCAAGTTGCGCACCCCCCCAGTCTCACTCAAGACTGTCCCCTACTCCCACACCCCCTTAAGGAGGTAATGTATGTATGTATGTATGTATGTTTTATTATTATTATTGTGTATGTGTATGTATGTATGTATGTGTATGTACATATGTGTGTGTATGTATATGTATGTGTGTATGTATGTGTATATTTGATTATTATAGTATATTTAGTATATCATTTTAGTATATTTGTTGTTTATTATAATATAAAATATATTTAGTATATTTGTTTACCTGTTTATTGACATTCTTTGAAGGAATGAATGTGTTTGTGTGTGTGTTTGTGTGTGTGTGTGTGTGTGTGTATGTGTGTGTGTGACAAAGTAGTGGATGAAGCGATAATGTATCTGTGTGTGTGTGTGTGTGTGTGTGTGTGTACAACAAATGTATAATCTTCTTACCTTGGTGTTACGTGCTTAATTTTCTTATATTGATATTTTTAAATGTTGGTTATCAATAAATTTTCATTCATTATTACTGATATAAAAATTCTTATCTGACATCCAATATAATACTAATATAGTATATAATTTAATTTAAAAATATAAATATAAGTTGATTAGACTAACCGGTGTTGCAGAAGTTGATGGCTGCACATTGTTCAACATTATCTGGACACTTGACTGTCAGTTGGAGTTGTGGGAACTCTGGTAGGTCGTAGCGACACTTATATTCCATCAACTTGTGGTTCTTCTCCTCCTCTTCATCATTGTTAGTCGACAACTCCAGCCAACACTCTCCTTTCTGAAATAATAACACACATCATTATTTACATCACTATTATATTCATCTGGTAATAGTTAGGTTACCTTAGGTTACTGTATGTTAGGTTACTGCAGGTTAGATTAAATTTGGTTAGGTTAAGTTACTGTAAGTTAGTTTACTGCAGGTTAAGTTGGATTAGGTTTGGTTAGGTTAAGTTACTGCATGTTAGGATTGGTTAGATGAGCTTTGGTTAGGTAAGGTTTGGTTTGGATAGATTAGGTTAAGTTAAGTTTGGTTAGGTAAGGTTTAATTAGGTTGGGTTAGTGTTTAGCTAGGTTTTGTTAGGTTAGAGTTGGCTAGGCTAGGTTAGGTTAGGTCAGGTTATGATAATTATTGTCATGATTTTACATGTACACATTACTAATAAAGAGAACAACTGACCTTCTTCTTGAGAAAATCAGGTTGTTTTTCCCACTTGTAGCGGGTGAATGACAATGGGTAGGTGATCTTCCTGAAGGTCTGGTAGTACAGGTGATAACACCCAACCCTAAGCTTCAGAAAGTCTTGAAGTGCTAGCTTGGTGATGACGTCTGGTCCTGTGAGGGTTTTGACACTGGAAAGATCATCTTCACTAGTACAGGAACACTTGATGTTGACTTGGTTATGAGGTCCTGTAATGTGATCAATGTCAAGTGTTGCCAGAGTTTGTTTATCCACTTGATTCATGATGTGGAGACTTGTCCCCCACGTGGTATTATTATCAGGTGGAGACAACAACTGAAAACGAACCTCCAGGACACCTTCACCGATTTTGTTCATTTCTAATGGTTGTTGAGACACCATGGATGACTGGTTGTAGGCGGGACATTCTGGCGAGAGAGGAAAGTTGTTAGTGATGTTTTTAATATTGGGTAATATTATTTTTGGGTAATTTTAATATTGGGTATTTTTAATATTGGGTACTATTAATATTTTGGGTAATTTTAATCAACAATGTCTCGATGGTATTTGTCTAATTGTACAGTACATTGTTTGGTTATTATACACTATATGGTTATTGCAACACACACACACACACACACACACACACACACACACACACACACACACACACACACACACACACATTTATTCCTCCTTTTTTTCCTCCACACACTTCTTCCTTATTCTCTCTTTCTTACACGCACACACCTATTCCTCCTTCTGTCTTTCTTACACACACATCTTTCTTATTCTCTCTGTTTTGCACACACACACACACACACACACACACACACACACACACACACACACACACACACACACACACACAAATAGTAACAACTAATAATGACCCAACTTACCAGTACGTATACCAGCATCAACGGGTGGTGTGAGAGCCAACACCATCACCACCATTACCAGTATTACACTCTGTCCACACATCATGTCTGTAATATAATAATAATAATAATAATAATAATAATAATAATAGCCTCTGTACACACACACACACTGTCACATTCGCCATAAAACGAGGCAGACCGAATGTAGGCCTGTTGTTTCGATGTGACTGTCGAAACAGGCCTATATTCGGTTCCTCGATGTCTGGTGGTTATTGGAGCATTTTTGTTCTGTTTTTCCCTATGTTCATTTTTGAGTCTTGAGTTTGTAATAATATATATGTTGTAAGAATGTGTTTCTTTGTTATTTAAGTGTTATATAATGTAATATGGGTGTTAAATGGATCATCCTGGGATAAACTGTTGATGAACTGTTTATGGTATCGGGTTGTATTGTATTGTATGAACTATTTATGGTATCGAGTTGTTTTTGTGAACTGTTTTTGGCAGGAAGAAGTGTATTAATGAGTAGAGAGAGAGTTGGAGGACAGAATAGCCAGAGACACGGCTCGGAGAGGGTTGGCAGAGAGGACTCCCAAGACAGGGACTGCCCAGAACCCTTATACACCCTTATAAACCTGAGTGTATATATGTTTTTATATTATACGAAGAAAATACATCCCTGTGTTTACCTATAACCCAGCAGCGATTATAACGTTCCGTGACAATTAATGGTGCCCAGACCAGGGAATCGTGGCAAATGCTGTGGTTATAGACTACAGGGAAGTGTTAAAGATACATTCAGACTGTGCTGAGCTCGTGAAGATATCCTGATCTGTCAAGATGAGTGAGTATGCTCAATGGTCAGAGCTTCTCAAAGTGGGAAGAGAATTGGGATACGAAGGTGATGACCTAAGGATGTTCGTTGAAGAACAACAGAAAATATCGAGAGCAGAACGTGCTAGAATTAGAGAAATAGAATATGAACACAGAATTAAAGAATTGGAAGAAAAAGAAAAAGAACGTGAATACTTAAAGCTTGAGAAAGAGAAAGAAAGAACTCATCAGATCCAACTGGAACAACTTCGAGAAAATCGAGGAAGTACAGGAACTGTGATGGAAACCCCAAAACCGAAACTACCGAAATTTAATGAACAAGTGGATGATGTGGATGCATATTTAGAAAGGTTTGAGAGATATGCTTCAGCCAACAAGTGGGAAAGAGACAACTGGGGTGTGTATTTAAGTCCTTTATTGACTGGTAAGGCACGCGAGGCATATATCAGTCTGCCGATAACACAGGTGAATAATTATGATGAAGTGAAGAAAGTTATTTTACTACGTTATATGCTGACTGAGGAAGGTTATCGGAAAAAGTTTAGAGAAACTCAGCCTGACAAAAGTGAGACAGTTATGCAGTTTTCATCGAGGATAAGCCGGTACTTCGATTGCTGGATAGACCTGACAGGCATGGAGCAGGACTATACAGACCTCCGAGATTTAATCATCAGGGAACAGTTTTTAGGGAAATGTCGCAACGACCTAAGGATGTTTCTAAAGGAAAAGACACCCAAATCTTTAACGGAGATGGTGAACTTGGCCGAGAAATTCCTGGCAGCTCATGGTGGACCCCTCTACAATAGTCCTAGAGAATATTCTGAGAGAAAAGTTATCAAACAGGACAACCAACTCAGTGAAACGCAGACGAACACATCTTCTGGGAATGTTTCACGTCGAGCGTATCGTGAAGGACGGTGTTTTCTCTGTGACAAGGTGGGTCATATGGCTCGTGACTGTAGGACCTACTCCAAGCCAAATCAAACACCGGTGACTACACCCACATCATCACAACCCAACAAACCCGTCAAGAAGGAAGTGAATGCAGCCCTATGTATGGAGGAGGAACGGCTGGTCACTCTTCCGACAGGTGAGAAGGTACCTTTGGTCATTGGTTTAGGATCAATTGATTCAAGACTAGTGCAGGAGGATGGTTACGTCAACGAGAAGCCAGTGAAGGTATTGCGGGACACAGGCTGTACTGGAGTTGTGGTGAAGACAAGATTCGTTCGTCCGGAACAGATGACTGGCAATGTAAGACAGTGTGTTTTAATAGACAATACTGCTAGACTTTGCCCTGTTGCCCGTATATATGTGCATACTCCTTACTGTTCGGGTGAGGTGGAAGCTATCTGCATGGAAAACTCCATCTGTGACCTGATAATAGGTAATATCCCTGAAGCTGCGATATCGGTAGAAACACCAAGTGGGATACCAGCGGAGGTGGTTAGTCAATACGAGACCACAGAACCAGTTGCCTCTACAGTATCTTCAGCTACCAATATGGAAGTGGCTACTCAGACATCTGACCTCGACAGTATTGTAATCTCTTCATCTGATATTGAGGAAGACCCCTTCATTGAGACTGTTGCTGCAGTGGAGACCCGTGAACGACAACGGAAGAAGGATCGACCCCTACGACCCCTGAAAGTAGCTGACCTCGACCATATGGCTCCACAAGATAACCCTGTCACTTACGAACAACAGGAGGAAGATGAGACACTGCTTCGCTTCATCCAGGGAAGTAGAAACTCTAACAAATATGACGTTTTTCAGGGTGAAAATTTGCTTTGGTATAGAGTATATGTTAAGAAAAGTGGGGATTCTATTAAACAGTTATTGTTACCGACAGGACGTAGGGAAAGGGTCTTAATGCTTGCTCACGAGTCGTTAATGGGAGGTCATATGGGGATAGCAAAGACTTTAGATAGAGTTTTGGAAAGCTTTTATTGGCCTGGTGTGACTGGGGATGTAAAGAGGTGGTGTAATAGTTGTGATGCGTGTCAACGTACAATACCTAAGGGTAGAACAGGGAAGGCCCCTTTAGGTAAAACCCCGTTGATATCAACTCCCTTTCATAAGGTTGCTATTGATTTGGTAGGACCAATAACACCAGTATCCTCTCAAGGGAATAGAT
>JAWZYT010003979.1:127500-130071 GCA_034508575.1 Petrolisthes manimaculis | reverse complement strand
CTTGGTATGGAAACTGTTAAATAACTTTTTCCTGGTTTTGTGTTAATATAATCTTATATTAATATAATCTTATATTAATATAATCTTATATTGGATATTGTTATTTGTAATGTTTTGTCAAATTGATTGATTTTTATCGGAGCAGTTGTTCCATACTTCATGTTATAAAGTCTGAGCGAATCAATAAATTCTATTCTATTCTATTCTATTCTATTCTATTCTATTCACACACCTAAGTATACACGCACACATACACACGCACACCTAAGTATACACATGCACACACACCTAAGTAACATACACCGACTTACACTTAGATACTTTGGGGGGGGGGGGGAGAGAGGGTGTTTGTCCTGGCGGCTACCTCAGCTTGCAACCATTAGGCAATTAGCAATACTTCATGGTGTGCAACACAAAGGAGAAATTTGCATACTCTCCCTACATGGGGTCAGATACTGGCTTTATACGAGAGCTTTAGTGCAGGAAGAGACTGGTGGTTTGGGAAGGGAAGGGGACAGAGGAACAGGGAAACGAGATAAGATGCAATAGACAGAAAGAGAGAGAGAGAGAGAGAGAGAGAGAGAGAGAGAGAGAGAGAGAGAGAGAGAGAGAGAGAGAGAGAGAGAGAGAGAGAGAGAGAGAGAGGAGAGAGAGAGAGAGAGAGAGAGAGAG
Source organism: Petrolisthes manimaculis (assembly GCA_034508575.1). Taxonomy (NCBI): domain Eukaryota; kingdom Metazoa; phylum Arthropoda; class Malacostraca; order Decapoda; family Porcellanidae; genus Petrolisthes; species Petrolisthes manimaculis. The sequence goes on along the minus strand of JAWZYT010003979.1, from coordinate 129,399 downwards.
AGAGAGAGAGAGAGAGAGAGAGAGAGAGAGAGAGAGAGAGTCTGAGAGAGTAGGGAATATGGGGGGTAGGAGAGATAAAGAGAGAGAGGACAGGGATGGACAGGACAGACAGGTAAGAGAAAAAATTCGCAGATAAGAAAAGAATTATGTGGAAAATCAAGCCTAGGAAGGAAGGAAGAGGAAGTATGGAAATGTATGTGTGTGTGTGTGTGTGTGTGTGTGTGTGTGTGTGTGTGTGTGTGTGTGTGTGTGTGTGTGTGTGTGTGTGTGTGTGTGTGTGTGTGTGTGTGTGGGTGTGTGTGTGTGTGTGTGTGTGTGTGTGTGTGTGTGTGTGTGTGTGTGTGTGAGAGGAGAGAGAGAGAGAGAGAGAGAGAGAGAGAGAGAGTAGAGGCAAGGGAGCGTGGCGTACAACTTGCTGGTCATGTGAAGTAGTGGTCCTGGAATTAAAGTGTCTGACATAACATACTTAACTCCTCCCCCTCCACCCCCTGCCCCGTTACCCACCAGTACTCACCCACCAGTGCCACCACTACCTCCACTAACAACAACACAGGTGTGAGGTGGGGTGGGGTGGGTGGGTGGTGTTGGGAGTGGGGTGGCGTGGAGTGGGGTTGGGTGAGGTGTTGGGTGGGGTGGGGTGGTGTGAGGTGGGGTAGGGTGAGGGTGTAGAGGGGATGGTGTTGGTGTGAGTTGGGTTGGGGAGGAGGGGATGGTGTTGGTCTGAGTTTGTTGGGGTTAGTTGGAGTGGAGTATAGGGTTGGTTTGGATGGAGTTGGGTTGTGTGGAATGGGGTGTTTTGGTGTAGGTTTGTTGGAGTTGAGTGGAGTGGAGAGGGGTTGAGTGGAGTGGAGAGGGGTTGAGTGGAGAGTGGTGAGTGGAGTGGAGAGGGGTTAAGATGAGGTGTAGTGGTATAGTTGGGTGGTCGATAATTTTACCCTTTTTGAGTAATGAATTCTGCACGGAATTATAAAACTACCATCGTAAACGTTATGCACATGATGCGAACTCACGCTGATGGGAAGTGAAAGAGTGAATAATACATCTTGGTTTAATATATAATCCCTGTGGAGTTTTATATTTATGATACGCGGAATGAAATTAAAGAGTACCGCACGAGCTGTTCTCCAGGGCAGCCAGGTATAGTAAACACGTGAAATATATAATCTTATAAGTCTTACGTAATTTAGATAAGCATATATAACAAAAGTACCAAACACAAGCACACATACTTAACAAATTTAGATAAGCATATATAGTAACAGACACACACACACACAGTCTACAACCCTTAACATTTCCTCTCTCTTAACCTTTCTCCAACCTTTATTATCCCTCCCATAACCTTTCCTCTTCTCGCTCAATCATTGCTCTCTTTCTCTCGACCTTCCTTCCCTCTCCTTCACCAGTCTATGCTTCTCAACTTTTCCTTCCCATCCTGTCTGTCTGTCTGTCTGTATGGTAAATGATACTCCCCTCTATTCCCTTCAGCTGGCCTTTCTGCAATTCATTCCCTCTATTCCTTTTACCATTCCCTTTGCTATGGCTAACCTCCATCAACCTTACCTCCAACCGGCCGTAATCACACCACGACCACCACCAACAACAACCACCAACACTTTCCTTCTGCCCTTTCTCCCTCCCTCCCTCCCTCCCTCCCAAAACATACGCCCTTCCCTCACCGTCACGACCACAGAGAGAAGAGGAAAGGGAAGTGAAGGGGTGAAAAATCTGGGGCGGAACACTGGTGAGATGTTTAAGGGAAGGAGTTATAGTATACGTCAGTCCATGGGGTGGAAACTCGACCACCTGTAAGCACCCTGTAATGACCACTTCAGTCTCTTGTTGTTTTGTTTTGCTCTCGTGTCAACCACCTCCAGGAACACTAGACCAAGACCATAT
>JAWZYT010003979.1:120000-122500 GCA_034508575.1 Petrolisthes manimaculis | reverse complement strand
CACACACACACACACACACACACATAAATGTTCATCCTTCATGCATATATTTATTTAAAAAGGTCATATATCTGTTTGAGGCAGAGCAAATTGTAGGGTTACTGTGTTCTCCAAAGTATACTACAAAACAGCTTTCCATCTCGTATACTGAGATATTGATTCTCCTTCCTGGCACAGTTAGGACGAATATGTAGTCCTCCAATTCACCCAAAACAGATTATCTTTTTAACTATCCCCAACATAATAATATATCATTAAATTTTTATCCCTTTGCATCTCTCTCTTCATTCGCTCTTTCATTCTCACATGCAGTCCATTCCCTACACATCCCTCTTTCTCTATTCTCACAGCCCATTCCTTACACATCCCTCCTTCTCTATATTCCAGGACTCTTTTTATTCAATGCTCATATCCATCCATCAGGCTAATTTCTCTCTTTACCTAACCTTCCATCTCTCCTATCCGTTGCTACCCCTATCCTTCCTTCCATTATTATATTCGTGTTTTAATTTCATGTCCCTTGGTAAACACACTTCCATCCTACAAACACATTACTCTTTCTCCCACATAACATATAATTTTCCCTGACTTTCCAAAATACTCATCATTCAACCTTCTTTCTACCTCCATTTTTATCATCCCTGCATTTCTCCATTCCATATATTCCATTCAGGCAATTTTCACATTTTTATTATAGTCTCTCCTCCCTCCCCCAACTACTCCCATTCTCCATTACTTATATTCCATTCAGGCCATTCTCACTTTTTTTTTATTATAGTCTCTCATCCCTACCCCAACAATTCCTATTATTCCATTCAGGCAATTTTCACATTTTTATTATAGTCTCTCTCCCTGCCATTACTACCATAACTACCTACTACACTACACTACTCCCCTTCCACTGGCCTATACGTATATATAGTTGCTGAGTCTGGCCATAGGGCGTGACTGAGTAGGGGAGGGCAAACAGGGTAGGTTTCACCCCACACAACACAACCACCTCCACCACCACTACTACCACTACCACTACTACTAGCCACTGTGTACACCTCTCCTATATTCTCTTCTCCTCATTGTTCCCACATTCTTATTCACTCATCATTCTCATTTACTCCTCATTCCCATTCAGTCATCATTCTCATTCACCCTTCATTTTCTTTCATTCCTCATTCTCTTTCACTCCTAATTCCCATTCATTCCTCATTCTCTCTCCTTGCTCCCACATTCTTATTCACCGGTTATATTTCCACCTCTCTTTCTTTCATTAATTTTTCTCTCTCTATTCATGTCTCATTCGTTATCTCTCTATATACTTCTGTTGTGACGAATAGAATACAAGAAGGAATGGTGAGTAGGGACAAACAAACTACCCAATTAAACAACACTATAATAATTATACCCACATCCACCACCACCACACCCACTCAATGCTTACACACCTACATACATACATACATACATACATAACAGACACTCTTCCTCACACACACAACACCACACTATCCTTATCTTTCTAACTCTTCCTCCTCATCATCACCACCACCACTGCCATCACCACTACCATCACTATTATCCTCCATTTGCCAACTCTTTATGGCATTAAGGTTTTTTTTCTTGTATGCAATCCTCCCCAACATGAATTTCCAACCCATTACATTCTTCCTCTTTTTTCTCATGCAACCACGCGAGGTGAATTTCTCTCCATTAGTCCAGAAAAAGTGTTGGTGTAATGAGTGTGTAAGTGAGGATGATGCCAGCTTAGTGGGTGGGTGTGGGGGGAGGGGAGGGGAGGGGAGGAGGTGAAGCAAGTGGGGGGGAAAGGGGATCGAAATGGAGATGAGAGTGGGAGAGGAGGAGGTGAAGATGAAGGTGGTGGTGAAGGGGGTAGAAAATGTTATTAATTAAGCAAGTGAGGGGAAAGGAGAAGTGGAAATGAGAGAGGAAGAGGTGAAGAGAAAGATGATGATGATGATGATGATAATGGTGGAGATAGGAGAGGGAAAGAAGTAAGAGAGGGAAGAGGTGAAGAGGATGTTGATGATGATGATGGTGGAGGTAGGAGAGGGAAAGAAGTGAGGGAGGGGGAGGTGAAGAGAGTATAGGAGGGGGAAGGAGCTGATTGTGAGGGAAAGGAGGTAAAAAAAAGTGGGAGGAGAAGAAGGGAGATAAAATGATGTTAGAGTGAGAAGTGAAGATAGTTAGGGAGTGAAAATAGTGGCTGGGGAGGAAAGTGTGTAAATAGGCAGGGAGATAGAAGTGAAAATGATGAAAGGGGAATGATCAAGGCATGGAGAAGGGGAATGGAGATGGAACGGAAACAAGGGCACGTTCTATAGGCTGAGAGAGAGAGAGAGAGAGAGAGAGAGAGAGAGAGAGAGAGAGAGAGAGAGAGAGAGAGAGGACTGACGAGTGTTCAAAATTGGGTGGAGTGTGGGAAACCGAGTTGGGAGGTAAGGAAGGAGGGGTGAAGGTGAGAGAGAGGCCAAGGGTGATGGGATGG